>CARXXK010001584.1:205189-393879 GCA_949089665.1 Macrosiphum euphorbiae
TACTAATTGAACGGAGTGTTAACGCTTGACACACACACACACATATATATATATAGAATATAAATTATAATTAATTATACATTTAAATGGTATTTGTAAGCCTGGTAGCTGAACCAGCATTGAAATTTAGGGCTTTTGGTTTCTTTGAAAAATTATTTAGTTTTGTTCTTATAGCTTTGTTTATAATTTCAACTGTAACATCTCTGAAAATATCTTGTGTAAAATCTGAAATATCATAATAAGGTATAATATATGTATAACAGGATAATTGATTATTTCAAATTTGTATAATTTATCTATTTATTAAAAAAAATTAAACATTGATACCTTTCATTGCCTTTACTTTGTGGACATCAAGCTGTTTTTTTAGTTCTCCACTTTTTATGAAATTACTTTTTTTGCCAGTAACCGATCCATTGCGTAGCTCATCGTCAGTGAATAAAATAATCATAAGATCCGATATCATTTTAGATGGGCATTTACGGTTAATTGATGATAATGCGAATGAGTTAACTTCTATTCCTGATTTAGGCCAAAGTTCAACCCAATTTTCTGAAGACACCTGAAAATAAATACAGAAATAAATATAACAAAAATAATATTAGAATATATATATAGTAATTTAGTAGTATACATATTGTTATAAAGAAACGAAGATTATAATATATCAAAATATTATATAACTTTTTATTACCTATAGTAATATGAAAATACAAATATTAGTTTAATCTTAGTATACCAAATACCTCAGATTGGTCCATGGCACTAGAAGCAACTTTTTTTACAATTTCCATTACCTTTGGGTTTGCTATTTTATCAATTGTTGACTGATTTGGTTTATCAACAATTTCTTTGCTCACTCCAACAACTGTGTCCTTTTCAATAACAATAGTTTTCTGAATACCATTAAAATCCTTGAAATAAATGAACAATGAAAAATAACTATAAATAGATTTAAGCTTAATAAAACGTCAAATATACATAATATGTATATATCTTAAACATATAGTTTACACACCTCTAATATATTGTAGGGTTGATTTGAAACTAATTCAGGTTGCATTTGGTTACAGAAATCCACATTATCAACCTTGGAAACGTCCTTCACTACATTTTTACTTGTTACCTTTGAAACCATAGATATTGAAGAAATATTTGTTCTAGCTTTTAAAGGAGAAGCGGAAGCGGAAATTGAAATTTTTTGTTTTTCTGTAATACTTTCCAAATTTTTTAAAACTAAATTTGAAAGCTCATGTATTCTTGGAAATGCTAAACAGAAATAAAAGGTGTAAATATAATAAATATGAAGAAATAGTGAAACAAATTATAATATAATCATGTATGTATTATGTTAAAGTATGTTTAACATATGTGACTATATAACAACATTTTATGATAAAATAGGTACATCAATATAAATCAATATTCATACTTACATTCAGAAATATCTATCATCACTCTTTGTTTAGCAATAGTGGACCTTAAATCTTTATTTTGAACTATTAGCATTTTCACTTTGATAATCAGATCATCTTTAGATAACTTTGAAAGTGGAAATGACAGATTTTCATCATCTGATGAATAGACTACATCTTCTTGGGGCTGAATTAAAACCAAAATGAATAAAGTTTAAATTAAGCAAACACACTTAAAATTAGTCAACTACATATAATTTTTTGGGCCAATTTTTGTATTTACATAAAAGGTACCTAAATATTTGTTATGTATACAAAGTATTTAAAATTATTAATTGATTGAAAGTATATTGTTATAATATCAATGCTTAAACAACCAATTCCTAATTAACATGACAAAAAGTAGGAAAACTTTACCTACTCATATTCTCAAAACTTTATAAGGACCGTTAGATTATTAGATTTATTTAGATATAGACTTTATAACAAAATGAATTATTAATTTCAATTATAACCTAATACATATCAATACCTACATTTTTATCTTAAATTATTAATTTATTATTTAATATTTTGTAATTTAAATTCATAATGTAATAATTTGCTAAGTGTAATAATTGTATTTATTATAATAATATTTATATTATTTTAACCCACCTCTAACTTATCAACATGATCCTCAAAATTTGATCCGCATGGTTCAACTGCTCCTTTTTTGCAATTTAATTTTTTTAACACACTTGATGAGCTTAGCCCTGCAAATTTACGTTTAGCTGAAGCATTTGTGGTTGTAACCTAAACATTATAGTTATTTTAATGAATACCTCATGATATTTCATAATAGGTATACAAAGTTTAAAGATTATGCTAAATAATATTGTATTCAATATTTTATTACCATTTTATTTTTATCGGTGACAGTTGATTCTGATAAAATAATATGTCTTTCATGACGTTTAGAGCGACATGGAGATATTTTATTATGTGCTATATAATACTTTCTTTTTTCACACATTTCAATCCAATCTGTATAACAAGTTGAAGTAAGAAAATTCAAAATATGTTATTTAAGTTATAGATTGGAATAATTAGTAGGTAATATACAGTAACGCTCAGAAAGGTTAATAATTTATTAAATACCTAATGTAACTATCGGGCTCTCGGGGAGATATTATGGTGTGTGTAAATGACTGGTGTAGTGGGTGCTTATGTAAATTATAAGTAGATAAATAATAATAATATCAGTACATACTTAGATTTGATTTAAAATTTTTAAAATAAACTGTATTATCTACAATACATTTTACATATTTAATTATCAAAAAAAGCAGTTAACTTTTGTTAACTCAAAATTTCTCGGTGCGCCACTGTTAATATATATTATTTAAACTGAATTGTATTACTTACTCCCTTGTGCTAAAAGTATAGCTGAAACTTTGGAACAATTGCAGTTTAGCTACCACGAGATTTTTTGAAATTTTTTTTTCGAAACCTAGGTAAATCAACGTTTTAAAAATGATGGTGCCAAAAAAAAATTGCGCAAACTCTTAGTTTTTGAGTTATAACTGTTAGAAATTCAAAAACTCCCAAATTTTGAATTTTGAATTTTTTTTGTGGTAGACTTATGTATTTTGACTATTTAAAAACGATGGTGCAATCAGAATTTGTCGATCGAATTTAGTTTGAAAGTTATAGCGGTTTTAAGTTATGAAAGTTAAAAGTTGCAGTGATCACGAGTGTATTGGCACTCGTCGCTACGCTCCTCGGCGCCGTCGCTCCGCTCCGCAAATCGAAAATATCCCCCGATTTGTTGTGTAAAACCACCTCAGGTGAACCTCGGAATTAAACAAAGTTGTTTTTTGCCAATTACAGAAACATTTATATTTACGATATTTGGATTCAGAGAAATTATATATCTGAAAAATATAACCGGAGCAGGTAAGGCGCAACTACCTCACTTGGCGCCTTGGTTCAACAAAAAAAATTTTTCTTTAAAAATCCAAAATTTTTAACTTAAAACCGCTATAACTTTCAAACTCAATTCGATCGACAAATTCTGATTGCACCATCATTTTTAAATAGTCAAAATACATAAGTCTACCACAAAAAAAATTCAAAATTCAAAATGCAATATTTGGGAATTTTTGAATTTCTAACAGTTATAACTCAAAAACTAAGAGTTTGCGCAATTTTTTTTTGGCACCATCATTTTTAAAACGTTGATTTACCTAGGTTTCGAAAAAAAAATTTGAAAAAATCTCGTGGTAGCTAAACTGCAATTATACCGAAACTTTTATCCATTGCATATCTTTTTTTTTACATCTTTTAACCATACTTGAAGCATACGTCACATCAATATTACTTGGCCAAAATAAAACTATTTCAGTTTTTTCACTGATTAAATCTTGATTATTAATTTTATCCTCTGTGCATGGTGTAGTCTGAATCCAGCATAAGAATCCAACTTCCACAGAATTACCTTCATTGGTAAACTCAAATAGTCCACAATTTTCATCGCTCATAGCACTTATTAATTTTTCATTTTCATTAATTGAACACATTTTAAAAATGACGATGTCGATATTTTAACAAAAAACAATGACGGGCGAAAAAAAAAATGTTAACACTCAATATAAAACTGTTAATAATGTTACAATGACGCAAGTACGCAACAGAATATGACCATAGATCGCGTTAAAACAAAGCAAAAACCGCTACGGCATATTATTTCAGTAAATGAATATTATGGATATTATAACCGTTTACTATATTGTGCGGTCTGCGCCGCCGTGCCTGGAACGTAACGTATAGTTGGTGTCAACGCAACGGTGAACGGAGGCGTGTGCGTGCGCGTATCAGGGCTATATACAATATACCCATATTAAGTTATTAATAGTTTATATTATCACAATATTATGATGATTATAAAAACTAAAATGTAAACAAAGAAAAATCATAGTTATTACCATTGATTATAAATAATATTATAATTTATAATCAATGTTATTACCTACTTAATACTTATTACTTATTATACAAGGAATATTTTTAGCCTCACGACACGTCAACACGTATTCTATGATATTTTCTTTATATTAAATAATTTCTCTAATATTATATAAGTAAAAAATAAATTCTGTATCATATTTACGCACTAATACAAATAAAAAGAAATGGATAATTACGTACCAAAAAAATATAAAAAGTACCTTACAATCAGAAATAATGGATCGCCAACACCAACAGTTTCTAGACAAACTAAGTGGTTTAGAAGACAACAGGTAAATATACTTCATTTTTTTTTAATTGTTTGTGGGTGGATTTCATTAATATTATACAGTTAATGTCTTCAGACTGTATCTTATGTAAGACAAGGTCCACATGGTTAGGGTATCATTAAATGCTGTACACCTATTAAGTATTTATTACCTATTTAATATTCTGTATTGTTTTATTTTATGTTTACTCAGGAAAATAATTTGAGACCTGCATTAAACAGAAACTTGGAAGCAGTTGCAGATGATGCTCCCAATAATGTAAATGATAATAATAGTGACCAAAACATCAATCCAATCTTTGAAGTGAATCATGAAGTAAATTATAGTATTAATTATTTTTTATTAATTTAATTTTATAAATACTATGTATATAAGAACAACAGTTATTACCAATTTTAAATAACTATTAATTTGCATTTTTAACATTGTGTTTTATTATTATATATATTAATTGAAAGAATATTATTATAATATATAAGCAACAGAGTAATACTAAAACAAAGCTGGACACTAATAACTTGTTAGAAAGTTTTAGTTTATAATATTTTAGTAACTTGAATTGAATTGAATGAGTTGAATTGAATGTGTAAAATAATTAAATATTACTCATTAAAAACAATAAATAACTAGTTCTTTTTGTAGTTCTTTTTCATTTAAAGATCTAAATGTTCTGTAAAACTGCTGAGTGCCAACTATTATTACCTAAATCTAATATCTGCAGCTGTGATAACGATAGTTAATGAATATTGATAGATTTCAATCTTATGATAATAACATTTTTATTGTCATATTATTTCTTATAAATTCTTTATATTAGTTATAACTTGTAATTCTTATAATACATATTACAAAGTATAACCAATATAGCTTAAATATATAAATAGTTTCTACATTTTGGTGGCTGTGTATTAGTGGGCTATTGTCGGTGTGTAATATTAATACTTTACATTTAAACGAACCCGTTTATAAATTTATATTTTAAACTAAAAACAAAAAACTAACTTCTTACTTCTACTCTGACTTAAAAGACTATTTTCATGTAACTAACTAACTTAGAAATTTGGCAAATTTCAGAAAGTAAAGTACCTACTAAAGTAACTTAACATTAACTAGTTAAAAAAAATTATTAATTTACCCAGCTTTGTACTAAAATATCTAAATATATTGTTGTTTAATTAATTCAAATAGAGTACCTAGTAAGTATAATTGTTTATATACAAATTAAACTACTTCACAATTTTGAGGGATTTTGAATTTAACTTTGTATTATTTGTGTAATAATAAATAATATAAAATGTTCCTATTTATATTTTTACAGCCCAATGGAAATCATACAGATGATTCTACAGATGCTTTATCAGTAGATATAGATGTTTCGGAAAGAGATTTAGATAGTAATAATATACTAATTGATGAAAATATTGAAGATAACGATAATGCACAACAGGAATTTCTGGTAATAAAATGAATAATTATTGTGATGTATTTACATGATAAATTAAAGAACGCATGTTTTTAAAATATGTTTTAATAGGTCAATAGTGACCTGGCCGAGGACCTGGCAGATGAAACTACCACACGTTATTTTAATAATAGCAAAGTTACAACTGAGGAGAGTGAACTACTTCTTCTTGCATTTGCGTTGCGTCACAAATTGACAAGCAGAGCTCTAGAAGATTTGATTGATTTAATTAATTGTCATACACCTGATCATCCTATACATCAATCTAAGTACTATTTATTAAAAAAGTTTACTGAAATAATTACTCCACCAGAAGTGCATTACTTCTGTGAAAAATGTCAAGCTATTCTTCCTAATAACAATTCAAATGAGGACACCACAGATGTGATAAAATGCACTCAATGCTATTTTGAAAATATTGTTAAATATTTAAAAGACACTTCTTGTTATTTTCTAACAATACCGTTAGGCATTCAATTAAAAAAAATACTGGAATCTAAAACTGGTAGTAAGTTGAACTGGGAAACTAATGTAAATGATGTAAGAAATGGCACATTTTACAAAACACTGAAAGAGAAAAATGACAATAACAATTGTAAATATTTGACCATTCAATGGAATACAGATGGTATACAAGTTTTTAATTTGTCAAAAATGTCTGTTTGGCCAATTCAACTGATGCTTAATGAATTACCATATCGTGAACAGAGAGAAAATATAATTCTTGTTGGACTCTGGTTTTCTCCTACAAAACCCGATATGAATACATTTTTATCACCATTCGTCCAAGAATTGTGCAAGCTTCATAGTGAAGGAATTGACATTCAGCTTCTAGGTCATAATAGTCCAACCAACTTCAAAATATATACACTTATTTCATCCGTAGACTCTGTAGCCAGACCGATGATTCAAAGAATTAAACAATTCAATGGGAAATTTGGTTGTTCATACTGTCTCAATGAAGGGGTTATCCGAGATGTTGGACGAGGATCTTGTCGAGTGTATTTAGGTGACGTTGGACCAGAAAGAACACTAGAACAACATTTAGCTGATTGCAATTCTATCGATCAATTAGAAGTTGATAATATAAATGGAGTCAAAGGAACATCAGTTGTATTACTATTAGATACCTTTCATATAATCGATAGTTTAGTTCCTGATTATATGCATTGTGTATTGTTAGGAGTGGTTAAAATGTTTGTTGAAGCATGGTTTGACTCTTCTTCATTTGAAAATGAATGGTATCTTGGTAGGCGCGTTAAAGAATTTGACTTTCGCTTAATGAATATTAAGCCTCCTTCTGAAATAACTAGAACGCCTAGGAGTATAAATGATCGAAAACAATATAAGGCGTCTGAGTGGCGAACGTTTTTATTGTATTATTCACCAGTATGTTTAAAAGGCCTATTGCATCAATCTTATTATCAACATTGGAGTCTTTTAATATCAGCAATTTATGGCTTGTTAAAAGATAACTGTACTGCTGAAGAAATTAACAACTCTGAGGATTGTTTAAAAAAGTTTGTTTTTCAAATACCAAATCTATACGGTGAGAATTTCATGAAATTCAATGTTCACCTACTGCTACATCTTTCAAGTCATGTAAGAAGATGGGGATCACTCTGGGCTTGGTCTGCGTTTCCTTATGAACATTACAATGGAGTTATAGGAAACTTTTTCCGTGGTACACAATGTGTACCACAACAAATTTTAAAGACTTACCAATTTAAAACTACAATAAATATAATGATTTCAAATATGCAAGCTGCCAAATCTAATCAAAAATCTATTAACCCTCGAATTTTAAATTTATTAACTCGATTAAATGGATATAGCCATGTAACAAATGCGACTTGTCTAGATTTAAAACTTACAACATTTGGAATACCAGAAGTAATAATGTCACTAACATTGACAATACGTCAGAAAATATGCATAGAAAATAAAACTGGTATGCAACTAATAGAAAATGGTTTAATTAAAATTAACACTTACAAAAGATTTATAACTAATGGAATGCTTATTCATACAACAACATATAAACGGCTAAAAAAAAGAGATAACAGTTGTCTTTATCTTCAAAATGGAAAATTTGTGGATATAACTAATTTTTTATCAATATTGGTTCCATCTAATGAAAATGAAAGTATTCTAAAAAACATATTACTTGGAAACGAACTAACTCCAATTAGTAATAATAATCATCATTCTAATATCTATGATACAATTACCAAAAATTTAGCTACAATCACTGAAGAGAGTAATAATATAATATGTTTTTATCCAGAAGAAATTGTTAGTAAATGTGTAAGAATATCGTACAATAACAATGTATACATACAACCTATTGTAAATAAGTTTGAGAGGGATTAAAAAAATATTTAACATAAAAATACCCCATATCTATATTTCTATAAATACTTATATATATATATATATATATATATATATTTAATTATATTTGGATTATAATTATATATTTTAGTGAAAAGTATAAATTTTATTTAATTATGAATATAATTTTTTTTCTATTTGTATTTTTTTTTTAATTCCTTTTATTTATGAGTGTATTCAATTTTATGCTTTATACTTGAATATAAAATTGTTGATGTTATATTTGAAACAATAAATATATACCTATTTACATGGCTGACTTGTTTGCATAAACACAATATGAACCGAACCCAACCCATATAAGAGCAAATAGCTGCTAATTAATAAATAATAATTAAACAATAAACATTTTTAATAATTTGATTTGAACATTTAGTTTCCAAATAAATAGGAAATAAAAAGATTAAGATTAAAATTACGGATATTAATATACTAACAATATCGATCATAATAAATTATAAATATAATAATATTTTGTAGCAATAAGATGATATAACCTGATGGTTTTGAAATTTTAAGAATCATTAAAATAAATTAGTTGAAAAAAAACACAGTTGCTAATTTTAAAACATATTGCATAAAATAAAATAATTTAAACGAATAGAAAAATTAGCTTAAACAAATTGTACAAGCTAGAGTTTATACATAATAGTATATATAGATTGTCATTAATTTCCTATTAAATTAATATTAATTTTAATATTTTAAAAACAGCTATTAAGTACATAGTATTATACAATATACAGCGCGATATATATATATTATATAGTACCTTAAAAAGTAAAACCAAATTTGAAGTTTAGAGCTATAAGTTCATTATCAATTTAATTACCTATAATTGATTATATATGTATTACACCAGATAATAAAATTAATTTTTGTGTACTTGAGGATTATCAAAAAAATCATTTCAGCGCACTATTATTATTATTTGAGCACCACGCTGCAGATTTATATACATAGGAAAAAATTAATATAATTTATAAGTTTTTCTCCTGATAAAATGAGGGCTATATGGATCGATGTATATTATGAATTGTGTATAGATACAGTATCCTTAGCTATTGGATATGGTATTTTAAAATACATGTTAATATTAAAAATTAGTAGTTCACTACTAGCTTTGAGTAGTAACTCGTTTCCTAAGTAGTAATAATAAACTTACTACTAACAATTTAATAGTTTACTACTAAGAATAAATACTGAGTTACTAGTTATGAATAGTAAACTACTAGTTGTGAATAGTAAACTACTAACTACTGAGTAGTAAACTATTTGTTTTTAGTAATAACTATTCAAGAACTATTAATTTTGAGTAGTAAACTACTTAAATTAAGTAGTTAACTACTGAATTGCAATAGCGTATGTCTATATACAATGTAATTTGATATTTACAATATATATAATCATTAAATTATATTATATTATTTATTAATTCAATATTTATATTTATTTATTTATATAAATTATTAATTTTAAAAGGTGGGCAAGTGGGTGTCACTCTGCTGTACAGTAGGTTACAAGTGGGTCACTGTATAATGGATGGTATTAAATTTGAATTCAATGATATAATATCATTGTATAAGAAAAACGATTCTGAGCGGTGACGGTATGTCAGTCTATGTATAAGACATATTATATACATATCTATGGTATTAAACAAAAAATTGACCTATAATAGGTACCTATAATAAATTCCAAATTAATCATATCACAATATCCATTAGATACTTATAACGCGTTATACATCAACAAAAACCGTGATACTATCATAGATATATAATAGTACATTTTAGAAGTTTCAAGTACCCACGAATAATATTATTCAATCACAACAAAATAACTAAAATAGTTATTCTAGGTTTTTTAATATGTAATTTCGTCCAAATTTGAATTTAAAATGTCTGTAAAAAATAAGTGTGTTCATATATTTTTTATATTTTTTGGTTATAGTATGAACTATTTATGAGAACCTTTGTGTTGAATTTGTAATCCTTAGCTATAAAAACTGAACATTTTATAATTTATTAATTACAATGATTGATAATTTTCGAGATTTTGTCAAAATTCGATGTTTAAATGCTTATAAAAAAAATTGTGCCGATGTATTTTTAATATTTTTCAATTGCTACTGTAACAATATATCAGGAACCTTGTATTAAATTTTTACACTTTTTGGCGCAACAGATAAAACTTTATTGATATTTATAGAAAAAAAAACTAAAAAAAATTGAAAGCTGTAAATGTCCATAAACAGCTCAAAAAGAGTCAAAATATTTTCAAAATTGTATGGTGTATAGAAAATGCTAATTTAAACATTCAGTGAAATTTGCATGTATCTACAGTTGTTCGTTTTTGAATTGCAACAAAATAAAGAAATCGCTACATGAGTAATCGAGTGAATATCCAATGTTGTAAAAATTTGAATTTCAAACGCTCATAAAAATTTAATTTGACTGTCCGGTAGAGATTTTTTTATTGATAAAAATAGATAATCTTATAAGGAATCTTGTGTTTCATTTTCAAATCTTAGATTTAAAAAGAAAAATTTTTACGAATTCTTAACTCAAAATAATTTGCTAATTTTCGTATTTTTCCATATTTTGTCAATTTTTGAACTTTAAATGCTTATAAAAAAAAATTGTGACTAAGGATTTTTAATATTTTTCATCTGCCTTTGAAACAATATATTAGGAGCCTTCTATTAAATTTTCAAGCTTTCGCAACCAACAAATAAAATTTTATTGATATTTCTAGAAAAAAAACTAAAAAAAAACGAAAAATGAAAATGTCCCTAAACTGTTCAAAATAAATCAAAATATTTTGAAAATGTTATCGTGTATAGAAGATGCAAATATAAACAACCAGTGAAAATTGCATGTACCTACGGTCATTTGTTTTAATGTTACACCAAAAACCAAATTCAATTTTCTGAAAAATCAATTTTGCGTAAAAATTCCCGTTTTTCCTGAATTTTTCTTTTGTTTTTCTTGGCGCTCTTGAAAACTACTGGGAAATTTAAATTTTGACCTCCCCAATGCACCAACGATATTCACTTTCCAATCGAACAAGATACTGAAGTCGAAAATCGAAGCATTATTTCGACTACTTATCGTGTACACAGACACAAAAAAAATAAATAAAAAAATTAAAAAAAAAAATAAAAAAAAAAACACACATCATTGTAAAATCAATACATTCATCGTTTCACTCAGAATCTAAAAATGGAAAATGAAAATGTCCCTAAACAGTTCAAAATAAATCAAAATATTTTGAAAACGTTATCGTGTATAGAAAATGCAAATATAAACAACCAGTGAAAATTTCATGTATATACGTTCATTTGTTTTAGAGTTACACCAATAACCAAAATCGATTTTTTGGAAAACCAATTTTGCGTAAAAATTCCCGTTTTTCCTTAATTTTTATGTTGTTTTTCCCGGCGCTTGTGAAAACTACTGGGAAATTTATACTTTTGACTCCCCAAAGTACCAACTAGATTCACTTTCCTATCAGAAAAGCTACTGATGAAGAAAATCCAAGCACTTTTACTGTCCTAAAACGTGATGACAGACACAAAAAAAAATATAAAAATATAAAAATAAAAAAATATAAAACATACATCATTGTAAAACCAATACATTCATCGCTCCGCTCAGAATCTAATAAGTAATAAGTAATAACTATAATATGTACTAAGTAGGTACAATTAAAAATAATTTAAAAATATTTTTGTTACGATATGTATATTGTACAACTTATGATAGCTTACAAAATTGAGATATAATATCGGCAAAATATGAACGATATGGATACACAAAATTATATCGTTGCCCATCACTAATAATAACCAATAAACTTGAATGAATTGTTTTGGATCTGGATTCTGATTGGAACCAACCACATGCTTATCGTAAACAGCCAAATAAATGCCAATGAAAGTTGTATTGCATATTTATAAGTATTCATTAAAACAAAATAAAGGCTTTTACAATACATACCTCTAATGGATCTTGATTAATTCTCTTAGTCATGAGGTAAGAATATTCTTTTTTCTGTTTGACTAGTGTAGTAAGCAAGTTACTACGTGACAATGAAACCAATTTCACGGGTACATATAGTTAACATAATATACTGTAGATCGGCATAAACCAGATATTAAAAAAAGAAGTGGTTAGGGTTCTTTCTGTTTAATATAATGAGACAATACCACTGAATAACTCAGGACGAAGGGTTCAAAAATAGGCGTATATAATATTTTACAGAAACACTGAACACCACGATATTCAAATATAAAAGAGTAAAATGATTATTTTAACAATAATCATAGTTTAGTGATACATTCAATCGTAAATGCGAATAATAACCACACAAACCACATCCGTGAGAGCCAATAGATACAGTATTTATAGGCGGGGGGCACGGGGAACTTCATATATAAGGGAGCCCGAATAGGCCTGTATTCAGACGTGTACTATACCACCCATTAGAGCAAGCACCTTCACGCCACTCTGTATGTCATTATTTGGACTTTGTCGAAATTATTAAAGTAAAACTAATAAATTCACAATATACCTACTATATCGGTCTACTTATTTTATCAACAACCACGACGACATCATCAGAAGAAGTGTTTGGTACCTGCAACGACACAACGTTAATGTTCTAGTAGCCACTTGTCTATTGTTTATACTACAATAGTAGGCACCAAGCTACAGGCACATTACACTGCAGACGCAGTCGAAAAAAGGAGGTTCAAGAAGTTAAGACGAGGCAAGCAGTCAAAGCGGCGGATTTCAACTTCCAAAGGCGAGTCCAGCAGTGAAGGCGGCGACATTCAACTTCGGAAGTCCAGTTCCGACGCAGCGGCTACACCACGTCAACAGCTCCACGGAGGCAGTCCAACGAATCACAGTCGAGGTCTGATCAACCAAGGCGACTCCGGAATCAACGAACAACAAATTAAAGACAGGCCAGCAGACGGGATGGAAAAGATGAATACAGCTGTAATGACTCAAAAATTACGATAGGAAATAAAATACGACGCCTGTCGATAAATATATTAAAATCGTAAGACTAAGCAATTACCTTCCTCCAGGTGATCGGAGGGCTCTCGAGATCGTGTTTTCGAGAATTAAATCAAATACACTATACAACACAATTGTATAAAAAGCATGCACAGATAATATAATAAATGCAATTAACATAAAATATTATATTAATTGCCTTACCTGATCCGCAGTCGATTGTGAATTATTTTGTAAGGGTTTTAATAGACACAGAGTAATATTTTTTTAAATTATAACTCGAAATAATAAACGCACTGATTATTGGTCACATAAGGAGTCCAGAATGTCGCTCGTTGAAATCGGTCTTTTTAGACTTTTTTTTTGGAGGTTGTTACTCTGTGAATGGTGCTCATGCACTGGTTTAAGGGACGACGAGACGATGCTGACCAGAGAGTGGTAGGCGGCTTTATCAAAAATGTTATCGTGAGCTTGGGAACTAGATTATTCTTTGGCGGCAGATACCCTTTTTTTTCTTTCCTTTTCTCTGGCGGCATCGTATAATAAAGTCACACATCCTGTGTTTTACCGTTATGAGTGGGTGCCGATATCTTAGTTGTCGTTAATAATGGTTTTATTTGATGTGACCGATTTCTACACACGACAGTCTGGCCGTTATTTATTAAGTATTCTGTAAGATTTTAGTTTATTATAATGGTGTGTGAGCATATCATTACACAGCAGTGGCAGCATCATTATTGTGAGTAAATTAATTAAGTTGAAGATGGATAGATAGAAAAAAAATTGTAGCTTGAAGTGCACGTCTCACGTTGATTCTATTAAATCAGCGTTTATTTTATATCTTGGTGGAGGTGTAAAATATTTTTAAAAAAAATATTCAAATAAAAAAAAATAAAAAAACAAGCTTGTTAGGGGAAATAGGATTTTTTTGTAATAGACAGCGGTAGACTGATCTAGGATTTTTATGGTAAATAGATGGCAAGGATCGATCTAAGATTTTTTTGTGATAGGCAGCAGGGACTGACCTAAATATTTTATGATAATAGACAGCAGGGACTGATCTAAGAATTTTATAGTATTTTGTAATAGACAGCAGGGACTGATCTAATGAATAGACAGCGATAGGCTGATCTAGGAAATTGATGCACGCGCGTGAATATGGGTATATGGAAATATTGATTAAAGTGAAATATTGAACTTTTGAATTGAAATATAGAATGATAGATAATTGTTGAAAGATATTAATTGATAGATTTTGAATTAAAATGCAGTAGATGACCTTATGGAATAAAAGTAATTGACGTCAAATTTTGAAAAGTTTTTGAAAAGAAAAAAGAATTATTTATAACGTGGCCCTAGGATAAGATTTAGTATAATATTACTACGAATAAGTTGATAGAATAACTGTTAATGATTAATGAAAAGTTAATTTTTTTTTTTGTGTTTAAAATTAAACGGTTAAAGCGCGTAAGTTAGAATATCAAATCATTTAAAGAAATAAATAGGTAGATAATAAGAAACAGTGGCGTAATTACGGGGGGGGATTTGGGTGTCGTATCCCCCCCTTGACCATTTTTTTTTTTATTTTAATCGTCAAACACAGGGGTCTCCAAACTTTTTTATTCAAGGGCCACAAAAAAAATCAAATGCTCTTAGCGGGCCAAAAGTTTATTATCACATATAATTTTTAATTTTATGATAATATAGGTAAATAAATATGTTTACTTTATATTTTTGTATAAAATATTGTTTACTTTACAATATACTTAAATAAAAATAAATAGGTATAAATATAATATAATATAAATACATTTTTGAAATCATTTTTTTATCATTTTTTTATCATATTTACATATGCGGGCCACTGGCCGGTTAAAACTTGTTGGCGGGCCGTAGTTTGGAGACCCCTGGTCAAACACATTTATGTACTAATTTCATTAATATATATTTCATAGATAATACAAAAATCACCCGAATCTCCATAATATTATACAAATATATAATCATCCATCAATATTATCATATACAGTGTGATCACGATTTTAGGTACCACTGAATATCACAGATGGATGACTTTGTATTGAAATGGGGTTTTCGGGAGGTGATAGGGAGCACTTAAATACATATTTTCAGACCAGTTTCAAATTTTTAGCTCACTCGGTACGCGCATGCCGCATGCGCAATATTACTTTTTTTTAAATGGCAACCCCAGTTTTTTCTGCAGATTCAGGTAGAGTATTTATTTTTGAACATTTATTGAACATTTATGCATAATTCGTGTTTAATGATATTTTCATTTATAACCAGTTGAAATAATAAAATAAGGGCCAAATAAATGTTTAATGGTGGACGGAAATCGGCCACAACCGACGCCTTAGTCCACTCAGCCACCCCCCCCCCCCTAATCAAACATTTATTTGGCACTTATTTTATTATTTCAACTGGTTATAAATGCAAATTGCATTAAACACGTATTATGAATAAATCCAAAATTTGACTTTCTCTAACTTGGTCAGTTTTATAAATAGAAAAACTTTCAATACAAAAAATGTTTAAAAAAAAAATACTCTACCCGAATCTGTAGAAAAAAAGTGGGGTTGCCATTTAACAAAAAGTAAGTCAAATTGCGCATGCGCATACCGAGTGAGCTAAACATTTTAAACTGGTCTGAAAATATGTATTTAAGTGCTTCCTATCGGCTATCACCTCCCGAAAACCCCATTTCAATACAAAGTCAGCCATCTGAGATATTCAGTGGTACCTAAAATCGTGATCACACTGTATATAGGTACAATATTAGTTATTACTAGGGGCAGGAATTATATTCTTTTAAAATAGCCAAAATAAGATGCTAATATTCTCTTAAAAAGTTGAAAATATTCTTCCAATATTCTTTAAAAATAATAATAAAATATGCAAAAAAAAATGCTTTTTTATTAAAATATTCTCTTGCATTTATATGCAAAATAATTAAGCAAATAATACGAACTCATAAATAAATAGGTACATAATATGCAAAATAATATAAAAACCTGATATAAATAGGTACCTACATAATAAAAAATACTACTTGTTAAGAAAAGTGTGATTTAATATTTAATTATTTTTAATTTTTAACTAAGAAAATTTTTGAAAACAGTTGACAACTATATTTTGTTCCATGTTCCCTGATGTCATATTTGTACAACGGTCGGTTAAAATGTTTTTATATGTGCTATTTATATTATTTAGGCCACTGCAACAAAAAATATCGAACATCTACAAAAATGAATCGATATATTCTCTAATATTTTTTATTATACGAAATATTCTTTTATCTTGAAATATTCCCAAATATGCAAAATAAACTTTTGCCATTAACTCACCTGTTTCATGATTTGTAAAGATTTCTAACCCCCGTCTGACTGCATAGACTCAAAAAAAATATGCAAAAGAATATAATTCCGGCTACTAGTTATTACATACAGATCATAATGGTTGTATTCTTGTATTGAGGGGTGCTTATTGCTTATAGCTTATGCCTTATATGATTAAAAAAAAAAATGTTGAGGGGGGGGGGGGTAATTGGTGAAATGTACATACATTTCATCCCCCCCCACAACCATGACCAAATTACGCCACTGATAAGAAATATAAGAAATAGGTAGTTGAATATTGTTATAAGATTGCTGGCTTAGCTACCGGCCAGTAAAAGTTTAATAATATTCAAACGCGTTACTCGTAAAAAAAAAAAAGATCGCTGCGAACCTAGTCGCGTAATACATGCGTTGTATACGTGCGTTGTAAAATTATATTAGTTAGGCAATTACCTAATCAATTTTAATTGATTATATTTGAAGTAATTAATTTTTAACTATCTGGTCAATTCAAAGCCTGAAATTGTTATTTACTCAAAATGTTTATTATAAATAAGATGTTCCTTTTTTTTTTTATATATAACTACCAAGTTGTTTTAATGTGATTTAAGTCTATTCAAAAGTCTGAAATGATTATTTATTACAAAAAAGATATACATTTGTTTTATTGTACCTATAACTATTAAATAGTGTATACTGTATATGTGATATAATAGGTCCATTCAAAAGACTGTAATGGTTATCTATTTATTTAAAATGTTATTTTTATAATATTTAGATTTTATATTTCTTTTTTTTTTTTTATTTCATACTTGTTAAGTTATTTTCTAAGTCCATTCAAAAGACTGAAATGGTCAAAACATTTATTGTAAACAAGAAGTTACATTTTTTTTTTATTTTATAATATTATCTAATTGTTTTTATGTGATGTCTATACAAAAGTTTGGAATAACTATGTATTTGCTGTTTTATAATATTCATAGATATTATATTTGTTTTTTTTTTTTAATTTGAATATTTAAATTTACTAAAATAAACATACAAATGCAATTAACATTATTTTATTTTATTTATTAGTATGATATTTCAATAGGTGGAATGTGCATTGTACCCTAAACCAGGTAATAGTCTTAAATTTTAATTCATATGAATGTGTAGGTACCATTTATAATAAAAAGTTTCCTTATGGAGATACTGCATTTTTTAAAGTTTATCTTTCTTTTGATACACGATAATACTAGGTAAAAATGCAGTATCTCCTTAAAAATGAAAAAAAAAACAAAAATAATGATCGTACGCATGAAACATCGCTGAACTGGGCGAGCGGAACGGGTGAGGGAATAAACCGTATCGAAATTTAACACGCGTAGCATAGGCGATTGAACGTTTTACGTGTTATTAGATAGGTAGGTACTCATCCATTTACGACATACAACGCGCGTTTACGCAATTTATTTGTGAATAATTATGGCCACTAGTCTATTATTTATACTACAATAGTAGGCACCAAGCTACCGGCACATTACACTAGTAAACCAAAAATGTTGGTTTGGAATACCTATCTGATTTCCATTTATTTAAATACCTAGTCAATAAAATCCACAATAGGTAATATATGAAAACAAAGTATAACAAAAATAGTAAATAGGTAATTAATATAATTTCTTTAACACGACATTTATTGTGTATAATAATAATTATAATAAAAAAACTAGCAAATACTAAATAAAATACAAATAAGTAATGTCAATAATGTATTTTTTTTCTTTATTGCTGTACTAACACATGTCTGCTTGCAAGCAGGCTCTGATCTAGTGAAATAGGGGCCCTGTGCACTATAAACTTTGGGGGCCTTTTTTAACAAAAAATGTAAAAAATAATAATAGGTACCTACATATTTAACAATAAAAAGTTCAATTAATTTATTTAATTATAATAGACATTTTTTTCTTGTTTTTTTTTTGCAAATTCAGCAATTATGTCTTCAAATGTTAACTGTTTAGTAACATCATGGTTGATTGCCAGTAATGATAAAGAGTCCAGTTTTTCTTGTGTTAAAGTAGAGTGCATTCGATTTTTTTATACGTTTGAGTACAGAGAATGAACGTTCACTACTACAATTCGTGCACGGCATTGATAAATATATTTGTAATATAATGTCCAAGCGGCCTCCTTAAATAGGTTATAGTTACTACTTACTAAATCTTATTAAAAATATCTTTTATTTATGGTAGCAAAGTATAGAATAGGAAGGCCGAAGGGGCCCTTCAAATTTAGGGGCCCTGTGCTAGTGCACCGCCTGCACATGCATAAATCAGGGCCTGCTTGCAAGCTATATTTTTTAGCGTTAGAATTCATACTATCATTAAATCATATATTTTCCGAATACACCTAATAGTTGAACCACAGTCTCTAAATATATCATATCCTCGGTTCTTGCACACAGTCAGCTAATATTCTACTAAAGAACTAATTAATATAATATATTTATTTAAGTATTATTTCATTTTAAAACCACACCCATTTTAACATTACATTTTTGAAAATGTGTGGATACAAAACATGATCTTTAGTTAATTTGTAACATAATTTTATGTGATTATAATCATTGTATTCAACTAAATATTTCCTATGTTCAAATTTGACAATCCTGTCAGGACACTTTATAACCATAGCCCATAGGCATGTGTAAGATTTAATTTCTGGTTGAGTCTGGAAAGCTTGTTATGTGCGCACAAATATGGGTACCTGTTATATGAACTATCAAAAACTAAATAACCTACTAATTTTGAAATAATTCTAGTTAAAACATTTTTAGAAAGTTTTCTTGTTTGGTGTGCTTGCGTATACCAACATTTAATTTTTTTAGTTGTTTTTTTTTAAAGTATTTACTAAGATTTTGACAGTTTTTACACCTAACACATTTACCTTCCACTTATAACATACAATTTGAAGACCATTGGCTTGGTCAAATTATTAAATGGACATATGTTCAACAAATCAATTTTACTCAATAAGTTTTCATTATAATCATGTTTTTCAATATATTTTTCAATTATAGTTTCTTTCTCTTTAATATCTCTCTATATCATTAAACTGATGACCATAAATAAATATTGAATGTGATGAATTTACTCATTTAATTATAAAATACTTACCTTAGCTATGCTGGGGGCTATTAACATGATACATTTATCATTGGAAATTCCTCTGATATCATGAGTAAAAATTGGTAACCCACATTGAACCTGGTAGTTTAATATTATTTGAATTGTATCTAAATGGTTCAATATTTTAATTTTTTATTATTCCAGACGTGGTTAACAATTGTTTCATTCAGTCTGTAAAAATGTAATAAATATTATTTAAATTAATAAAGGAATATGTTATTGTATGATGCCTTACATTTATGGAACTGGATTTATTCTTCTTAAAATTGTTTGGACTTATTGACTTTTCTGTTGTAAGTCTTCAGTTTTTATACTTTTGTTGAAAGAAGAAGGTAATTTAGGGAAAATTCAATACATTTGGGTTTAAAATAACCTTATTAAGCTTATATTGTTCATTTCCTGCTGAATTCTAAATTAAATGATATCTTCAGAAACAAAATGCAACTCCATTTATTTTTGTTAAAAATGTATCAGCTCGTGAAATTTTTGAATTCTAATCCAAGGATTGAAGTATCAACCATTTTCTAAAAAGAAAAAAAGTAATGAATTATTAACCTAATATGAATTTTTCATTAAATATAGATAAATAATAAATAGGTTTATTTTTTTGTGTTTTAATGTTCACATTGATGACCTCTAGTTTCACATAATAAGTTTTAATATGATGTGAACCTGATAAAATTTAATATATTATATTATATAGCAAACGATTAATTAATTTTACTTTTTTTTATTTTATTTTTATTATTCTTATTTTGTCTTTTAATGTTTCCATTTTTAATTTTTAATTTGTAATGTTTATTATATTTTTGTCTTTTAATGTTTCCACTTTTAATTTTAATGTTTATACTACTTTAATTACTTAGGTTTTTTATTAGTACCTACTCCAATTTCACCAATAAGAGGTTTTTTCCTCAGTGGTGTGTTGGGCCATTATACTCGATATTCTTTTATTATAACTACTGTACTGTGATCATACTATGGCCAATAAATAAATTATTATTATTATTAATATCATAAATTTATTTTGATAATTTAAAAAAATAGTTTATATTACATACCTAATACATTTTACTCCTATTTCATAAAAAATATGTTATTTATATAATGTTTAAGTCATAAATGAATAATCTAGAGTTGTTGTAGTGGTTTATTCATATTTTGGTGGAAAAACATGATGTAGTGGTTATGGTACTAAAATATTTTTTGGACTGCAATAAAAAAAAGTATGTCTGATCACCAAGTATTGATACATGTACGCTGCTATTTAAAAAAAAAAAAAAATAAATATTAATAAACACCTTTCAGCTTTTGTTATACAGTGGCGCGCAGAAATTTGGGGGCCACATTTTGATGCTGCTGAGTCTAATTTTCAAAGGGGTGGAGGTAGTTGCGCCAAAGTCTATGCTAAGGTCTATATGCTTGACCCCACCTCTTTCGGCGCTATTCTTCTACACGATAACTTTGTTATAAGTAAATAATGTAGATTAAAGTATATTGTGGGGTCGTGGTAAATACTTAAATATGAAATTGCGTCATTTAAAATTTAATTTCAGTCCACCACTGGTTATATATATTGTATGAAAATGAATCAAACAATATTAAAGCTACTCAAATGAATAAAATAGTACCTATACCTAAAAGTAAATAGTATAATAGTGTAATAATTATTTGTATAGCGAATATTGTACCTCGGGAGGATGAAATACCAAAGGCCATTTCATTTTCATCGCCTGCTAATGATATATTTTATTTTGTTTTATTGAACCTGAATTACACCCATGCACAAAACACTTTAGAGGCATACTAGATAAGTTGGGTTAAATCACAAAAACAATAATAAATATTTCAAACCACTTTTGTACAAAAGAGTATGTAGTGAATTATGATTTATGGGTTATTATTATTATTATTATATGAATAACAATTAACAGGAAATAACAATAATTATTGAAAAGTCTACAAGAGAGTAGGTACAATAAGGAGAAATTTGAAAATTTGAAATTAATAGTGAATTGTGAAATACTGAAATGTGTAATGTGAATACTGTTATGATCTACGTAGGTAGTTTAAAACCAACGATAAGAGGACGGTACACCGAAACTCGAAAGCGAAACGTATCACTGAGAGAGTGCACAACATCGTTATCGTCATCGTTACTTATCGTTTTCGTGATCCGTGGACGCGAAACGATGAGTGATAAGTGATAAGTATTAGATCTATGGTGATAACTGATTACTGAAGTTCGAACCATTGTCCATTACTCCAATAACAATAACGTCTGATATGTTTTGACGTACCTAAGTTGTAAGTAGGTACTTTAACCGTAGTAGATATATAAAACAACTTGTTGACTTTAACTTAATTTATCCAATGATTACTCTATGTACCATTCAATTTGATAGTTGCAATCCGCAAGATACCCAAGTCCTGGCCACTGAGTACAAAACGACGTGGGATTCGTTCTAACTTCCGGTGCGTCGAAATCCTTCGGCGTCGATTACCTATCCGTCGTGTTCACCGACTCACCGTGCTTGGACAATGGACATGCAACTCTGTCGTAACCGCTTACGGTTCCACCGTATACAGCGAAAATGGGAAAGAAGAGCGTGGTGGTCTTGGGCGACATAGGATGCAGCCCAAGAATGCAGTATCATGCGCAGTCTTTGATCCGCCGAGGTTTCGACGTCGACATCGTCGGGCATGAGGTGTCCCGAAACGGTTTCCGTTCGACGAATGTGAGTATCTACGTCTAAAATTTAATCGATGTCGTTTGGTGCTCACCGCCATACTGGAATAAATAAATAAATATTCTGATTTTCGATAGGCGATCGGTTGTTAACTTGTTTTGCGAACAATTGATTGAACTTGACCACGTCTCGTCGAATACCACCTCACCTCTCGCGTGTTCATAGACCGCAGTAACTTATTTTGGCGTGAGTCGCGTTTGATTGGCGAAGCGACTAATGTTCTGTTTTTATTCCACAGATGTTCCAAGGACGATAGCATTCCTGTTCAAAGTTATATGGCAAACACTGACATTGTTTTGGGCCATATTGGTGAAACGCAAATCCATCTGCAATTCCTACACTTGCTGTTTGTCGGTTTTACTGTCTACTCGTCATTACAAAATTTATAATCGACTGGCATAATTATGCATACGCAATACTTGCCCTGACTTTGAAATCCAATGCACCTCTGGTAAAACTATCCTTATTCTATGAACGTACTTTTGGCAGACTGGCTGATTGCAATCTATGTGTTACCAAAGCAATGAAAGGAGACCTACATACAAAATGGAACTTCAAGTAAGTTTTTTATCTGTCATAAAATTTTTTTTTAAATTGTTAACAAAATATCTATGTTGTGTACCTATTTTAGAGCTATGACCCTGTATGATCGCCGGGTACCATAGTTTAAAACAATCTCATTATCTGAAAAACATAAGTTACTAGAAAAAATGAATTTAAATGATTTCACTAAGCTATCAGAATCTAGAGAGGTGCAATTAAAACCTGACCGGCCTAGTCTACTTGTGTGCAGTACTAGCTGGACCCCAGATGAAGATTTTTCGATTCTATTGAAAGCTCTACAAAGTATACACACAATTACCTACATATATTACTGATTTATTATAATCAATTGAATGAATCACTATTTTTAAATGTATTTGTTATTCTTAACTTTATTTTGTACTATGGAAGTGAGTCTGGATAATTGTTGAAGAATATTTTGTTATGTGTATGTTTATATCTCTATTTATTTTAAGAGATAACTTGGTCACCAAAATATAATGTTCATTTATTGTTTCAGAATACGATGAAAGTGAAGATATCTACCCAAAACTCATTTGTGTTATCACTGGGCGAGGCCTATTAAAGTATCACTATCAACATAAGATTTTAAAATTGAAGTGGAAAAAAGTTTCCATCATTACACCTTGGCTTGAAAATAATTACTATCCACTTCTTTTAAGTAAAATTACAAGATTAATTAAATAGGATAAATTATTTTTTTATGATATATTTATTGAATATTTTCAGCGTGTGCTGATCTTGGTGTGTGCTTACATGTCTCCTCAAGTGGATTAGACTTGCCCATGAAAATGATCGATATGTACGGTGTTTGCTTACCTGTCTGTGCATTTGATTTCAAATGGTAATAATTATTTAATAGATACAGAATTCTAGTTCTCCTGTAATTTATTTAATACATTTCTTTAAGATTTTAAGAAACATTTATTTGTTTCAGCTTAAATTAATTCGTTCGACACAATGAAAATGGTCTTGTATTCTCAAATAAAAATCAGCTTGCATTGTTGATGACATGGTTTAAAAACTTCCCTTCAGAGATCTGCGAGAAGCAAAGTAGATTTTGCAAAGAAATTGATAATTTCCGGGCAGTAGATTGGCATACAAACTGAATGAATAATGTGTATCTAATTTTTTCGAACGACAATAATTAGTTTCCATTTATTTTGCCTATTTATATTTAAAATCTTGAATACACTTTAATTAATTTATAATTTATGTAATATAATATTGTAGATATAATTAATATTTATTTAATTTAAATTATGCATTCATATTTCATACAATGAATTTGTTACAAAAATGTTATTCCTTCCAAGGCAGCATTTCTATAATTATAATTAACAAAATTTGTCTGCGATTTTAGAATAAAAAATAATAACATGGAATATAACACATAAATAAATATATAATTTTTGTTCTCTAAATATTTTTTTAATTACAAATAAGTTGAAAATAAAATGAAAATATCCAGTACATGATATTATTTAATTGTTTTTAGCACAATCTCATGTTATTACATACATATATAAATAAGATTTAATTATTAAGATAAAATGTTAACTTCATAATATCAGCTAGAATTTGAATACCAAAAATAATTGAATATCTAATAGGGTATATCAAATTGTTGTAGGATAAGTGATATAAAATTTGTTTTGTTAATTTTTAATTACATTATGTATTCAAAATGTTGTATTCTTTAATTTATATAAACTGTTAATTTTAATTACTTTCTGTGGTCATAGATTGTATTCCTTAATTATATGTAAAATATAATTTTAACCTTTGGGTATTGGGCCTTATGCCCCTTATATAAATGAATAAATAAATATATAAATAGTATATATGTTAAAATCAAACTTGTTTCATAATACACGCATCTCTAAGTTTAATATACAATTTTTAAATCTGTGTGTAATTATACTTTTATGGTATTTTTGGCTTTTACATAATATTTAACTTTTTAATGATATCTTTTATTAGTTAATATACCTAATGTCTATTGATGTGATCATATTTTATATATTAATCAATAAAAATAAATAATACTTAATGAAAATCCAAACATAGTAATTTAGTAAGCAGTAAATATATACATTTAAGAGGATGTCATTGCAATGTTTATTTTTTCACAAGTCTACAGACATCAAATAAACAAATTTATGTAAAATTGTATTTTTCTTTTAAAGTTGTTTAATTATCAATTATCATAGAATAAAATCACCTATTTAAAAATGATAATGGATAATATTGTTCTGGGTATGACATCGGTCTTATATTTAATTATTATTTGAGTTATCAACATTGTAAAATCAATACATTCATTGCTCATTCAGACTCTAAAATTATTTTATGAGTTGTCCAGAGAGGAAAGAAGTAGTGCCTTGACATTCTCTGCCATTTGTTAACATAAATTATTGAATACATAAAACCATTTTGGATACAATTTATTTAATATTTTGATTAAAATTGCTGGTTGCTAACATTTTTATACCCGGTTGTAAAGTTACGATTTTCTAAAAAAATATATTATCTTAGATGCAAATTAATTTAAAGAATAGGGCTTTAATTGTTATTTTCCCAAACAATGTGTCGCAAAAAAAAACCCCAAAATATATATTTCTTTTTATCTATTTCCGAATTAAAAATCTGTATATGTATACACAAATTTATTTCATGATTCACACATTTGGCCATCTATTATTCAAATTCTTAAAAATAAATTACTCAATAACTTTATATTCATAACTTTAAAAAGGAAGAAACAATTTTTTTATTCTACAAAAATGTATGTGACAATAATTATTGCAATCAAAATTAGACTTAAACAACTCTACAACCGTTTCTTAAATCTAATTAATTTTGTAATAATGAGTATTATTCACGGTACCCTATTTACTAACGGTTGCAATGAATTTTGTAGAGAAACCTTTGTATAATATTTGTATTACATAGTAATTTAGTAAGCAGTAAATATATACATTTAAGAGGATGTCATTGCAATGTTTATTTTTTCACAAGTCTACAGACATCAAATAAACAAATTTATGTAAAATTGTATTTTTCTTTTAAAGTTGTTTAATTATCAATTATCATAGAATAAAATCACCTATTTAAAAATGATAATGGATAATATTGTTCTGGGTATGACATCGGTCTTATATTTAATTATTATTTGAGTTATCAACATTGTAAAATCAATACATTCATTGCTCATTCAGACTCTAAAATTATTTTATGAGTTGTCCAGAGAGGAAAGAAGTAGTGCCTTGACATTCTCTGCCATTTGTTAACATAAATTATTGAATACATAAAACCATTTTGGATACAATTTATTTAATATTTTGATTAAAATTGCTATTTGCTAACATTTTTATACCCGGTTGTAAAGTTACGATTTTCTAAAAAAATATATTATCTTAGATGCAAATTAATTTAAAGAATAGGGCTTTAATTGTTATTTTCCCAAACAATGTGTCGCAAAAAAAAAACCCCAAAATATATATTTCTTTTTATCTATTTCCGAATTAAAAATCTGTATATGTATACACAAATTTATTTCATGATTCACACATTTGGCCATCTATTATTCAAATTCTTAAAAATAAATTACTCAATAACTTTATATTCATAACTTTAAAAAGGAAGAAACAATTTTTTTATTCTACAAAAATGTATGTGACAATAATTATTGCAATCAAAATTAGACTTAAACAACTCTACAACCGTTTTTTAAATCTAATTAATTTTGTAATAATGAGTATTATTCACGGTACCCTATTTACTAACGGTTGCAATGAATTTTGTAGAGAAACCTTTGTATAATATTTGTATTACATAGTAATTTAGTAAGCAGTAAATATATACATTTAAGAGGATGTCATTGCAATGTTTATTTTTTCACAAGTCTACAGACATCAAATAAACAAATTTATGTAAAATTGTATTTTTCTTTTAAAGTTGTTTAATTATCAATTATCATAGAATAAAATCACCTATTTAAAAATGATAATGGATAATATTGTTCTGGGTATGACATCGGTCTTATATTTAATTATTATTTGAGTTATCAACATTGTAAAATCAATACATTCATTGCTCATTCAGACTCTAAAATTATTTTATGAGTTGTCCAGAGAGGAAAGAAGTAGTGCCTTGACATTCTCTGCCATTTGTTAACATAAATTATTGAATACATAAAACCATTTTGGATACAATTTATTTAATATTTTGATTAAAATTGCTATTTGCTAACATTTTTATACCCGGTTGTAAAGTTACGATTTTCTAAAAAAATATATTATCTTAGATGCAAATTAATTTAAAGAATAGGGCTTTAATTGTTATTTTCCCAAACAATGTGTCGCAAAAAAAAAACCCCAAAATATATATTTCTTTTTATCTATTTCCGAATTAAAAATCTGTATATGTATACACAAATTTATTTCATGATTCACACATTTGGCCATCTATTATTCAAATTCTTAAAAATAAATTACTCAATAACTTTATATTCATAACTTTAAAAAGGAAGAAACAATTTTTTTATTCTACAAAAATGTATGTGACAATAATTATTGCAATCAAAATTAGACTTAAACAACTCTACAACCGTTTTTTAAATCTAATTAATTTTGTAATAATGAGTATTATTCACGGTACCCTATTTACTAACGGTTGCAATGAATTTTGTAGAGAAACCTTTGTATAATATAAATTAATATATTCATGCCAAGTATTTAAAAATAAAAAACCTTATATGTAGGTTATGCGAGGTTATACCTTAAACCTTAAACCTTTAACCTTATACGTAGGTTATATATGAGTATGCGGTCCTCAATTTTTTATTTGCATTTATCTATATGAAAATTGTTACTATGAACCGATGTGAGTTGGTTATTTATTAAATATTTACGTAACGCCACCAAGATTGACTTAAATGGAAACGACATCTAATAAGTTGTACATTCGGAAAAACTTCCCTCACGGCTCACAGCTTTGTGTGCTCCTATTTCAAAGTACTTAAAAAAGTACTACTTAAAGAAGTACTACTTAAAGAAGAACTTTATCTGTGCAACAGAGTGCTCTTTTTTTCAATAGCACCATCCAATCATTTTTTATAAGCAAATTAAAAAACCAAATGTTTAGAAGCAAATAACTTGTATTGTATATATGTTATTGAAAAAAAGAGCACTCTGTTGCACAGATAAAGTTCTTCTTTAAGTTCTGTGAAAATTTGGTAGTTCTACAACAAATATGGTGCGAGAAAAGTTGTCCCTCGCAAAAGAGTTTTTGCTATGTTGTACATTTGTAAGACGGAGACAACACTTGCGGGTGTGGCGTCCTCTTAAGTCAATAAACATAATTATTTGTACTTAGAATATTTTCCATAAAACTGTTTACATAAATAAATACAATAAATACCATCAAAGAGGTTTTGTTCAATTATTACTTCCATTTCTACGAGTAACGCGGAGTAGCACGTTACAATATTAAAATTATTTATTTTAGATAGGTATCATATTAGGTAAATATAAACAATTATGAAGAGGGATAAGTGTACTTATCTCATTTTGGACAAAACTAAACTATGTGTAATAAGATACTAGTCAACTTGACTTATTTTTCACAAAAGTGTGAAGAGGGATAAGTTTACTTATCTCATTTTGGACGAAACTAAAATATGTGTGTTTTGATTTAATTAAATAAATAATTATGTTAATTAGTTTTTTAGTATTGTTATTTAATATTTAAAAAACACCACATGGCGCAGTCGGTATGTATTATCATTAATAATTAAATAGTGCAGATCAATGAGATAATGATGGATAACTTAAAGCCACCAAAGGAACTGAATATCCATGAAGCACATGTAGAATGGCCGAAATGGAAAAAGAATTTTAATATATACAAAGTGGCTGCTGGTATATCAAAAAAGAAAAAGGACGAACAACTAGCCATCTTCTTACATATAATAGGGGAGGACGCTAGAGAGGTGTTTGATACATTCGAGACAGAAGGAGAGGTAACAGAACTTGACAAAGCAATTGAACTCTTTGATTTGTTTTATAAGCAAAAAATTAATGAATGTGTCGAAGCATACAAATTTAACATTCGTGAACAGAAAGTAGGTGAAACTTTCGGAGAATATCTTTCTGCGCTAAGAAAATTAAGCGAGAACTGTAATTTTGGAACAATGAAGGACCGTCTTATTAGAGATCGAGTAGTGGCTGGCATTGTTGATAAAAAATTACAAGAAAAATTTCTGTCAGAGACTGATTTGACATTAGAAAGAGTAATTGATTTAACTAAAAAATATCAAGCAGCTCAAGATCAAAAACAACTTATGAATAGCACGGTTGTAGAAGAAAAATTAATAATGAAATTAAGCAAGCAACAAAATAAACAATTTAAACAAGGTCAATCAAATGTAAAAAAGGTGACAGTTAAACAAATAGAAAACTGTTCAAGATGTGGTAAAACACATGATGTCAATAAATGTCCAGCTTATCAACAGGAATGTATGAAATGTCATAAACCTAACCATTTTGCTATAAAATGTAAGTCTACTGTTGGTACAAATAACAGTAATAAAAATGATTGGAAGAAATCGAAAAAAACGAGCACTATTAAAGAAATATCAGTTAAAAACAATATCGTTTCTGCAGCTGATAGCTCTGGAGACCTATGTCTAGGAGCAGTATTTTGCAATGTCAGCAAATGTGAAAAGCGCAAGTCATCCAATGCAGCGGTTCAGTGGTATGAAGAGCTACAGGTTCAAGGGAAAATGATCCAGTTCAAACTAGATACGGGAGCAGAAGCCAATGTAATTCCATTATCAGTGTTGAACGCGGTGGGATTAACGCCTATCACAGTGAACAGATGCAAAGAAAAACTTGTAAATTATTCAGGTACTGATATTAATGCTTTAGGTAAAATTAATTTATTATGTAAAATTAAGTCAAATGATGAACAATATTTAGAGTTTTTTGTTGTAAATAATGAAAATTGTGTACCAATATTAGGATTAAATTCATGTGTGGAACTTAAGCTAATTAATAGAGTAGACATCTGTCAATTAAATCCTGATAAATTTAATTTAGAATGTGAGATTTATAAAAAGTTTAAAGATATTTTTCATGGGGTAGGTAATTTCAAACAAAACTATAATTTAGAACTAAAAAGTGATGCTAAACCAGTAACACATGCACCAAGAAAATTTGCTATTTCTTTATTAGATCAATTAAAAAATGAATTAAATAAATTAGAAAAGATGGGCATAATTAAAAAAGTTAATGTTCCTACAGAGTGGGTTAATTCTATGGTAGTAATTAAAAAACCTAATAATGAGTTGAGAATTTGCTTAGATCCACAGGATTTAAACAAAAATTTAAAAAGAAAACATTTTCCTATGGCCACAGTAGAAGAGATTATGGGTAAAATGTCAGAAGCATGTATTTTTAGTAGACTAGATGCGAAAAAAGGGTTTTATCAAATTTCATTAAGTGAGGAAAGCTCTAAACTAACAACTTTTAATACTCCGTTTGGAAGATATTGTTTTCGCAAACTTCCTTTTGGGCTGAATGTAGCACCAGAGATATTTTACAAACATTTTTCTCAGTTGTTAGAAGGTCTTGAAGGAGTGCAGGTGTACATGGATGATATATTAGTTTTTGGGAAAAACGAAGAAGAACACAAGTCTAGATTAATGAATGTTCTACATAGATTGGAAAAAAATAATGTTAAATTAAATAAAGATAAGTGTGAATGGGCGGTTAGTAAATTAATTTTTATTGGTCATGAGTTCTCAAACACTGGAGTTAGGCCAGACCCTGATAAGGTAAAAGCAATTAAAGAAATGGCACAACCAAAATGTAAGAAAGATATTGAAAGATTCTTAGGAATGTATAATTATATATCAAAATTTATACCCCATGCATCAGACAAAACAAAACCACTGAGAGATTTTTTAAAACAAAATTCTAGTTTTCAGTGGAGCATAAATGAGGAAAATATGTGGAATAGAGTAAAAGAAGATTTATGTAAGGTTCCGGTTTTGCAATATTACAATCCAAATAAAGAAATAATATTATCTGTTGATGCTTCACAGTATGGAGTAGGCGCGGTTCTGCTTCAAGATAACTTGCCGGTTGCTTATGCATCTAAGGCATTAACAGAGGTACAGTCAAGGTGGGCACAAATTGAAAAAGAGACGTATACAATAGTTTGGGGTTGTGAGCGGTTTCATCAGTTTATTTATGGTAGGAAAATAATTATAGAAAGTGATCATAAACCGTTAGAGTATATATTCAAGAAGCCATTGATAGATACACCTTTACGATTACAGAGAATGAGAATTAGGCTTCAAATGTATGAATTTAGTATAAAATTTAAAAAGGGTTCTCTTATGTATATAGCAGACACACTTTCAAGAGCATTTATTGAGGATGTGGATGAAAAAAATGATGTTTTAAAAGTAGCAGAAATTGAAATGCAAAGCACTTTAGAACATTTTCCTATGTCAACCGCAAAACTGGATGAATATGTAAAAGAGACAGAGAAGGATAAAGACTTGGGAGTCATAAAAAAATGGGTGGTATCAGGTTGGCCATGTTATAGTAAAATACCAGACAATTTAAAAGCTTATTGGAATGTGCGTAACTCATTGATAATTAGCAACGGGCTATTGTTAAAAGACAATAAAATAGTGGTACCATTATCTTTGCAAAAAGAGGTTTTAAATAAAATACATTACAATCACCTAGGTATACAAAAATGTAGATTGAGAGCTAAGGGAGCAGTATATTGGCCGAACATAAATAAAGATATTGAGTTAAAAGTAAAAAGTTGTGAGTTGTGTGCAAAATATCAAGACTCAAAGAGTAAAGAGTACATGAGACCAAGTGAAACTCCAGATGATAGTTGGCAGATAGTAGGTATAGATATATTTCATATTAATAATATGAATTTCCTTTTAGTAATAGATTATTTTTCAAAATATGTGGAGATAGCATTATTAAAGAAAATTGATTCTAATCATGTCATATCAGAATTGGTCCCTATATTTGCCAGATTTGGAATTCCAAGTGTTTTGAAATCGGACGGTGGCAGACAACTTACATCAGAGCAGTTTAAACAGTTTGCTAAGGATTTTGATATGGAATTGGTAAATTCGTCTCCAGTATATGCACAATCTAATGGAATGGTTGAGAGAGCCATACAAACAGTAAAAAAAATGTTAAATAAAGCTTTAGAAGATGGTCTTGATTGGAATAAATGTTTGATGGAATACAGAAACACTCCAATTAGTGAACTTATTCCAGCTCCAGCTGAGATATTATTTAAGAGAAAAGTTAAATCATTAATTCCCAGTATGAGCAATTCTAAAGTCAAAGATACTAGTCAAATAAAAGAAGAATTAATTAAGAGATCAGAGAAACAAAAAATAGTGTATGACAGAACAGCAAGAAAAGGTGAACATTTTGAGGTAGGCGATACGGTATGGATACAAATTAGAAATGAAAATAAATTCTGGAGTAAAGGGTTAATCATAGAGAAAGGAACAAATGATAGGAATTTTAAGGTAAAAGTTATTAATGGGGGAACACTATTAAGAAACAGGAGGTTTTTAAAACACAGGATAATAGTAAATGATGTAGGAAAAAATATTGAAAGTGAAAATGATTCGAAAAAAACAAATGTGTCAATTAAAAAGTCAGAAAGAATAAAAAAGACACCTCGTTATCTTAAGGATTATAAGTGACAGGATGGATGCTTATATTAGTATTAGGTACAAAATATTAATAAACAAATATGTTATATTAAATTATAATATTATGTTGTTATTATAATATAATGTTGTTATGTTGTATTAATGTTAAGTAAAATAAATATTGTGTTAATAAAAAAAAAAAAAAAAATTATGTAACTGTAATAATTATAAAATATCTAAGTGTATTAGTATTTATGTTGTATTTTTAAATATTGTTTTGCATAAATAGTTTTTGTTTTTTTTAATATTTTGTTAAAGGAAGAGAGATGTGGTAACACTGAACTCACTGAACTAGTCTTATCATATCATTTTGTTGTTTTAAAAGTTAGTGATATTATACCATTCCTCTGTAGTCTGTACATAGTGTTCATATGTCATGTTTTGATTTAATTAAATAAATAATTATGTTAATTAGTTTTTTAGTATTGTTATTTAATATTTAAAAAACACCACAATGTGTAATAAGATATTAGTCAACTTGACTTATTTTTCACAAAAGTAGTAAATGTGTAATATGGTACAACTGAGTTATCTGGTTTTGATCAAACTAAACTGCATTACAAATGTTTAATCCCGTTTTTCACACATCAATTACTACTGTTGACTTCGTCATTCGAGTTATGCACAAACGTAAAAAAAAAAATTCTCTACGTCTCTTACATGTTATCTCAAAATACACATTTTTTGACTTATCCCCCTTAAGCCAAACACCACAGATTTATACTATTTTGAGATTGAAAAATCAGATACTCGTATTATATACTGAATTTATTTAGAGTAACATTAAAGTTAAAATAAAATAAAATTATTGAATGCCGAAATATATTGTTCGTCACAACTCACAGCATAATATAAAAATAATATAATTAATAAAATAGTAGGACTAGTAGGTGCCTACTAATTAAACTTAGTATATAATATATAATACTGTATTATTAATACATACAAGTATACTAGTATAGCAAAGAACATATAGATGATTGATTTTTGATACAATAAATAAATAGGTAGTGAATAATTACTATATATTAGATACTTAAATACTTGATACATAAAGACTGTAAATATAGTAGTCTATTCTATTAAATATATTATATTTTACTATTTCTTGTTTCTACTATAGAAATTTCTACTATAAAGTATATACTTATACTTACTTACCTACCGGTTATATACCTACCTAGTTCTTCGGATATTTTATTCCATTCTTCGGTTTTTTTTACTACATTTTTAAAATACTCATGAGACGTGTCGAATAAATTCACATACTTTCTTACTTGCTCGATGAGCACAGGCCCTATTTTTTAGTGAACCCTGACACAAAGTGTGTAGTCCGAAATTAGAAGTGTGCGCTACGGATTTGATAAGTGTAATGAATAAGACTATAAAAATAAATAGATTAGAATTGGTAGGTAATAATGTACAATATAGTATATCTATGTAGTATATTAATATTACACTAAGTATAAATAAAATTAAAAAATATTTTTTAAAAATGAAAATCATTTATGATAGGTAGGTACCTACCAAAAATAAATTGTTTTCAGTTACATTTTAACAAATTGATATTTACTTCTCTACATCGAATCGCTAATGAACTATTATGAAGGTTGGATACCTTTAGTTATTTCTGTGTTATGATTTTGACTCTCTTAAATTTATAAAAAGTTATGCCCCATATTTTACTGAATAATATATCAATTTAAATTTAAATTCTTGGTCCTCTTTGTCACTGTGTCATACCGATCTTGTGTATCACTCCATCTAAATATTGTAAAAATATGATTATTGTACAATCAACAGGATGATCATATTACAATATTGTAAAAATATTTTATACAGATTGTACAAACTAAAATAAATTAAATTAAAAAAAAAAAGGTGGGCAAGTGGGTGTCGCTCTGCTGTACAGTAGGTTACAAGTGGGTCACTGTATAATGGATGATATTAAATTTGAATTCAACGATATAATAACATTGTATAAGAAAAACGATTCTGAGCGGAGACGGTAGTCAGTCTAGGTATAAGATACATATTATATACACATCTATGGTATTAAACAAAAAATTGACCTATAATAGGTACCCATAATAAATTCCAAATTAATCATATCACAATATCCATTAGGCATTAGGTACTAATATAACGCGTTATGCATCAACAAAAACCATGATAGGCATGATAGTATCATAGATAAATAATAGTACACTTTAGAAGAACCTAACCTCTTTTTAGTTGTATCAGGTGATCTATCGTACTATACAAGGTGTAATTGGTGATCTACAATTATTATAATATATAATATTATACTATTATTATACGCACATTATCGCAAACCGTGAATAATTACTATATATTAGATACTTAAATACTTGATACATAAAGACTGTAAATATAGTAGTCTATTCTATTAAATCTATTATATTTTACTATATGTTACTATTTCTAGTTTCTACTATAGAGATTTCTACTATAAAGTATATACTTATACTTACTTACCGGTTATATACCTACCTACTTCTTCGGATATTTTATTCCATTCTTCGGCTTTTTTTACTACATTTTTATAATACTCATGAGACGTGTCGAATAAATTCACATACTTACTTTCTTACTTGCTCGATGAGCACAGGCCCTATTTTTTAGTGAACCCTGACACAAAGTGTGTAGTCCGAAATTAGAAGTGTGCACTACGGATTTGATAAGTGTAATGAATAAGACTATAAAAATAAATAGATTATAATTGGTAGGTAATAATGTACAATATAGTATATCTACATAAATCTATGTAGTATACTAATATTACACTAAGTATAAATAAAATTAAAAAATATTTTTAAAAAAGGTGGGTAAGTGGATGTCGCTCTGCTGTACAGTAGTGGGTCACTGTATAATGGATGCTATTAAATTTGAATTCAATGATATAATATCATTGTATAAGAAAAACGATTCTGAGCGAAGACGGTATGTCAGTCTAGGTTTAAGATAAATTATATACAAATATATGGTATTAAAAAAAAATTGACCTATAATAAATTCCAAATTAATCATATCACATTATCACAATATCCATTAGGTACTTATAACAAGTTATACATCAACATCAATAACAAACCCTGATACATATCATCATCGATATATAATAATACACTTTAGAAGTTTCAAGTAGGTACCCCGTACCCACGAATAATATTATATAATCACAACAAAATAACTAGGTTTTTTAATATGAAATTTCGTCCAAATTTGAACATAAAATGACTATAAAAATAAACTGTGATTGTATATTTTTTAGATTTTCGGTAAGAGAATTAACTACTTACGTAGAATCTTGTTTTAAATTTTCAATCCTTAGCTATAAAAACTGAACATTTTATAATTTATTAATTACGATGATTAATAATTTTCGAGATTTTGAAAAATTCTGTCAAAATTCGATGTTAAAATGCTTATAAAAAAAATTGTGCCTATGTATTTTTAATATTTTTCAACTGATATTGTAACAATATATCAGGAGCCTTGTATTAAATTTTTACACTTTTGGCCCAACAGATAAAACTTAATTGATATTTAAAGAAAAAAAAAACTAAAAAAATTGAAAACTGAAAATGTCCGTAAACGGCTCAAAAAGAGTCAAAATATTTTCAAAATTGTATGGTGTATAGGAAATGCTAATATAAACATTCAGTGAAATTTTCATGTATCTACAGTAATTCGTTTTTTAATTACAACAAAAAAAGGAAATTGCCACATGAGAAATCGAGTGAATATCCAATGTTGTAAAAATTTGAATTTCAAATGCTCATAAAAATTTAATTTGACTTTCCGGTAGAGATTTTTTTATTGATAAAGGTAGACAATCTTATGAGTAACCTTGTATTAGATTTTCAAATCTTAGATTTAAAAAGAAAAATTTTTACGAATTCTTAACTCAAAATAATTTGCTAATTTTCGTGATTTTTCCATATTTTGTCAATTTTTGAACTTTAAATGCTTATAACTTTGACCTCCCCAATGCACCAACGATATTCACTTTCCAATCGAACAAGATACTGAAGTCGAAAATCGAAGCATTATTTCGACTACTTATCGTGTACACAGACACAAAAAAAATAAATAAAAAAATAAAAAAAAAAACACACATCATTGTAAAATCAATACATTCATCGTTTCACTCAGAATCTAAAATGAAAATCATTTATGATAGGTAGGTACCTACCAAAAATAAATTGTTTTCAGTTACATTTTAACAAATTGATATTTACTTCTCTACATCGAATCGCTAATGAACTATTATGAAGGTTGGATACCTTTAGTTATTTCTGTGTTATGATTTTGACTCTCTTAAATTTATAAAAAGTTATGCCACCCATATTTTACTGAATAATATATCAATTTAAATTTAAATTCTTGGTCCTCTCTGTCACTGTGTCATACCGATCTTGCGTGTATCATACATCTAAATATTGTAAAAATATGATTATTGTACAATCAACAGGATGATCATATTACAAAATTGTAAAAATATTTTATACAGATTTTACAAACTAAAATAAATTAAATTTAAAAAAAAAGGTGGGCAAGTGGGTGTCGCTCTGCTGTACAGTAGGTTACAAGTGGGTCACTGTATAATGGATGATATTAAATTTGAATTCAACGATATAATAACATTGTATAAGAAAAACGATTCTGAGCGGAGACGGTAGTCAGTCTAGGTATAAGATACATATTATATACACATCTATGGTATTAAACAAAAAATTGACCTATAATAGGTACCCATAATAAATTCCAAATTAATCATATCACAATATCCATTAGGTACTTATATAACGCGTTATGCATCAACAAAAACCATGATAGGCATGATAGTATCATAGATAAATAATAGTACACTTTAGAAGAACCTAACCTCTTTTTAGGTGTATCAGGTGATCTATCGTAGGTACTATACAAGGTGTAATTGGTGATCTACAATAAATTATTATAATATATAATATTATACTATTATTATACGCACATTATCGCAAACCGCAGTGGGGGACAGTATTGCAATAACGATATAATATTGAGTATCTATATGATATATATGATATGAGTGCAAGCACGTACAAAAAAAAATAAATAAAGTAACTATACAACTATTAATAAATTTTTTTTTTTTGAGGGATGGTGAACCCCCAAAATCCACTCTGTATATATATTAAACAACAATTTGTTTCATATACTTACACGCGTGCTATAATATATTATAGTACCTATATCTGCAATATATATTATATAGATATATGATGATCAAAATCTAATATTATATTATTTAAATGTGATAAAAATGATAGAAAATAAATATTTTTACTTAATATTATTTTATTATTTTAAAATGTATAGAAATACATATTAAATAATAAACATTATTTTGATATGTAATTAATCTTTATTAAAATCTTTTAAATTTAGCATTTTTTTAATATAAAAAAATATATTTTTAAAAACATTGGCGACAGACGAACCGACAGTGAACACGTGTGACTGTAAAACTATTAATAAACTTTAAACCTTACCAATTTTATTAACAATCTTAATAATATTATAATACATGTATTTGATATAATATTTTATTTCCCAAAAAGAGATATTTTCGCGATTATTCACTGAGTGACCAATATAGAATCCACAGCTGCAGCGATGACTCGAAAAAACAGGGAGAGCATTGCCAGGAAGACGTTGCGGACGACGAAAATTAGCCAACACGATACCACCTCTAGTGGAAATTGAGGTATTTTGTTCAAATGGCTCATATTAAGATTGACCACCAAATTAGTAGAATTTCTGGAAAATGACGCACCATTACTAGAGGTGGTAGAATACTAAAATATCTCTTTTTGGGAGTACGACGGAAGGATTTGCCCCAAGAACTGCAACCAAGCGACATTTTCCTGCACAGCTTTACGAAAGTCTTCCAGTGATATTCTATTATCACGATCCTTGTCCACCTCGGTGGATGACGAAATCGACGAAACTCTTATCGTACTCCTCCGTATTGCCTAATTTACACATTTTCATGCTGTTTCTTCTGGACATCAGTAACACGTCCTCTTTCTTAATGCGTATTTCGGTGATCTCACCATTTCCGTGTAGACTTCGAAGCAAAAGTGAATCAAGTCGGATAGGGTTCCTTTTAACAACACCGACAATACCTTGACGAACTCGGGCCCAGTCGAGTGTTTCTTGTTCGTTTCGGCAAAAAGTAGATAGGTATATTTTATCTACGGCTTCTACGTTTCTCACTCCTAAAAAAACGTCCACGAACATTATGAAATTGAACTTGTCCATATAGGTTTCGTGTTGTCTTTCGTTAGCATGTAATGCATTTGTAGCAATCGGAGCACTTCTATTTTATTGAAATATGTTGTACTCGAAAGCTCCGTTCCGATGCCCGAAAATCTATGTTGTATGTCCACAGTAGCTGTTAAACGTTTATTTATCGGACTATACGGCATTTTGATTTTTTTCGGAATCGTGTGATAATTTTAATAATCTCTCAGTAAATAAAAAGTATTTAAAACTTTAAATATGAACAAATTAATTGTTTTGATTGTATTGACAACCAGTAAAACACGCTCTTTTATATGTATTAATATTTATTTCCATGGAACTAACGACAGGAAATGTAACTGCATTGTGGCCAGTGGACTCAATGTTGTATTTTATCTAGATAGGTATATTTTTGTCTTTTATCTTAAATTGATTTATTAAACCCTTAATATTAAATAATTATGTATGTGCACTTTTTATCTAAGCTTGATACCATTTTGACATATTTTCATATTATTATACTATACAATATTATGTAGTTTTTTAAAATTTTTGTCAATATTATACTTTACTTGTCATTTTGAGATATTTCCATATTATAGGTACTATATGCATGTAGTTTTTAATGATTTTTTTTCATTATTTTATTTGTCATTATGACATATTTTTATATTGAACACATTTTTAATTTGCTTTAAAACTGATATCTAATATTATAATACAATTAAGATTTATAATAATATTATCGATTGTTTGATTATTTTGATCATTATTAATATACGATGAAACAATTTACTTTTTATTTTTAATTTTTATATTTTAATGATTTACATTATAATTTATAATATTATATATACTTACTACTTAGGTAGTTAGGTGTATAACTTATATTTATAATATATATACTTTATGTATATAATAGTACAAAGTGTCCGCGTTCTGCAATGTACCTTTTTACCCGACCGTACAAAGCACTTTTAATGCTCGACCGTACAAAGTGACCTAGAACCGCGAAAAAACGCGAAAAAAAATTCCGGCGGCCGTGCTAGCTACCTACCTACCTACCTACCTATCAAATTGAGACCTGGAGTCAAATCTATGACTCTTATTAAACCGTTTCGTCGTCCCTGCGAATTGCGAACGCGGTTTCGACGTCCATCAGAGAGCTTCGTAGATCCTACCTAGTCGGACGTCAAAAACGAGATATTTAGGAAAAAAATCGAACTCTCCGACGCATGTATTTATGCCTGTAAATAGCAATACCTACTGGACGGCGGCGATTTAGGCCGTCTTGTTTCCGCGACCCCGCTCCGCCCCGGGACTCGACCCGAAGAAATTACGGCCTGTAAACTTGGACGCGGAACGCCAATAAGTCTTCGACGGTGAAACTCGAATTTTGAAAAAAATATTCTTTAAATATGATAAAGCTGAAGTGATGGACCGAAGGTAATAACGAAAAACGAGTAAAAAAATTCCGGCGGCCGTGCTAGCTACCTACCTACCTATCAAATTGAGAACTAGAGTCAAATCTCTTATTAAACCGTTTCGTCGTCGTCCCTGCGAATTTCAAACGCGGTTTCGACGTCCATCAGAGGGCTTCGTAGATCCTACTTCGTCGGACGTCAAAAACGCGATATTTATGAAAAAAATCGAACTCTCCGACGCATGTATTTATGCCTGTATATAGCAATACCTACTGGACGGCGGCGATTTAGGCCGTCTTGTTTCCGCGACCCCGCTCCATCAAGGGACTCGACCCGAAGGAGTTACGGCTTATAAATTTGGACGTGGAACGCCAATAAGTCTTCGACGGTAAAACTCGAATTTTGAAAAAATCGAACCTGAAATATGATAGAGCTGAAATGATGGACCGCGAAAAAAAATTCCGGCGGCCGTGCCAGCTACCTACCTACCTACATACCTACCTATCAAATTGAGACCTGGAGTCAAATCTATGACTCTTATTAAACCGTTTCGTGTTATGGTTTTGACTCTCTTAAATTTATAAAAAGTTATGCCCCATATTTTACTGAATAATATTATATCAATTTAAATTTAAATTCTTGGTCCTCTTTGTCACTGTCATACCGATCTTGTGTATCACTCCATCTAAATATTGTAAAAATATGATTATTGTACAATCAACAGGATGATCATATTACAATATTGTAAAAATATTTTATACAGATTGTACAAACTAAAATAAATTAAATTAAAAAAAAAAAGGTGGGCAAGTGGGTGTCGCTCTGCTGTACAGTAGGTTACAAGTGGATCACTGTATAATGGATGATATTAAATTTGAATTCAACGATATAATATCATTGTATAAGAAAAACGATTCTGAGCGGAGACGGTATGTCAGTCTAGGTATAAGACATTATATACATATCTATGATATTAAACAAAAAATTGATCTATAATAGGTAGGTACCTATAATAAATTCCAAATTAATCATGTCACAATATCCATTAGGTACTTATAACTTACTTTTTTAGTCTAATTCAGACTAAGGATTTTTAATATTTTTCAACTACTATTGTAACAATATATCAGGAGCCTTGTATTAAATTTTCAAGCTTTTCGGCCCTTCAAATAAAATTTTATTGATATTTTTAGAAAAAAAACTAAAAAAAAATGGAAAATGAAAATTTTTAGTTTTTTTTTTCTATAAATATCAATAAAATTTTATTTGAAGGGCCGAAAAGCTTGAAAATTTAATACAAGGCTCCTGATATATTGTTACAATAGTAGTTGAAAAATATTAAAATACAATGGCAAATTTTTGTTTTACAAGCATTTAAAGTTAAATTTTTGGATCGAAAATTAAAAGAAGGTTCCACGTAAATAGGTTATAATATATAAATTACTTTATTCACAAATCACAATAAGATCATCAAAGATTACAGATTGTAAGATATACAGATTGTAAATAATAAAAAAAATTGAAAATTTTAACTGCAAAAAAATCGCTCAAAAAAGTCAAAATATTTTGAAAATTATACTATGCATAACGAATGATATAACAAACACTTGGTAAAAATTTAATTTTCTGAGGTTGTTTGTTTTTTAATTATGACAATAATATAAAGAAACCAATTTATAAAAACTAAACACAATGCACCTATAATGTATGTTTTAGTTATACTAATAAACATAATCACTTACTCTTCTGCGTTTATTTTATGTCTGTCTGATACTACTAATCTGTATGTGGGTTGAAATATGTCATTATTTATAGTATGTGTCATCGTGGCATCGTTTGTATTTCTTTTAAAAAAATAATAGAAAATTAAAAATTAATAATTATAATAGAACAATAAAATACAAATTACCTGCTATTAGACAAATCAATGTTTTCATCATTATTTTGATTTGAATTATTAGAATGATCCAAAATCTATTACAAAAATCAATGAATAATACACCATAATTATTATTATATTTACTTAGGTATGTAATGTAAAATATAATTTGATTAGGGCGGCAAATTTATTATAACACTTATTTTTTACAGCGTATGGCCTATTTTAAAATATGTTGAAAATTGTAATAAATGCCTATGCCATATTATAACGGTAAAAAAATCTGCCTCTAGTTATTTATATCTATAACATTACAAGGTATTATTTTAATTTATTATAAAAAATAACACATAGATACCTGAATATCGTTATTCTCTAAGGTTTTAGTAATTTTGGAATGCAGATTTTTCAAATTATGCCTTGATTTTTTCCGTGGCGCAGATCATTTTGGACGAGTTTTTTTACTGAATCGCCAATCACTCATTTTGTATAAATGTATTATTATTTGCAAATGCATAAAATGAACACAAACGTTAAACGTAGTGAAACACGTCACTAAATACAAACTGGTGGTAACAACTTACTATTTTCATTGATTATAAATATTATAGTATTATTATTAGTAGTACCTATTATTATTGCTACTAAAGTATTTTAATCAATGGTATTAATAATAATTTAATAAGTAAAATATATCATTTTAATTTCGAAGAAATTCGAACTCGATAACAATAGATTTTATATCGCCCGGCTGCGGGCACACGGTTCAATAGCACACGTACGCGCATGCACAAGTCAACGTAATCACTCTCGAAAAATATTTTTGTACACTCACAACAGTGAAAAATGCTAATAAGCTGGCGAAAAATACACATACTTCTAGTAGTCCAATTTCAATTTTGAAAAAATATTTGAATTCGTCAGCCTCTTTCCTATGATTTGTAGGAAACCGATTTTGGATATTTTAGATAATTTACATATATTGCGGTTCCAAATGACTGCTTGATTTCTTAAATTTAACTTGCACTTTTAAGTGCTAACTAGACAAAAAGATGAAAAAGTTTTTCCTACAGATCATAGAAAAGAGGCTAACGAATCCAAATAGGTATTCAAAATTGAAATTGGACTACTAGAAGTATGTGTATTTTTCGCCAGCTTATTGGTCTAAATGCATGAAAAATCCAATCGTTTAGAGCCGCCTTAAGATAAGTTATCGAATATGTTGGAAGATAACAAGCAGTCGTTTATATTTGAGAATTTATCAAAATCGTTGATTGTAAATTGTAATGTTTAAAAATGTATATTAATTAATTAAATAATGTTTTTAATCACTAGTTAAAGAAATGTGTTTTTTATAATATTTATAAATTAAAAAAAAAATATTTAAGCGCATATATCAGGATTTTTAAGGGCATAAGTGCATACATATTTCGGTAGTTTTTGTGTATACTTCTGGGCCCTATAGTCATCATATTATGGGAAATTGGGATTTATCAATAATATTTCGTAATTTCCTATAAGACTACAAAAAGGGAAGATATGTTTTGTACACTCGTTGACTTCTCATATTATGTCGTGTCTTGGCGATGAGGGTTGCACACGGTGATAACTAATATGCATACCAGTCACTAAGCATGAGTTAATAATATATAATATTTTTCTATTTTTAAATAACAAAAAAAATATTTTAAAGGTAAAAATTTCCAAATAATTTGGCCACGGGCCCCGGGGTCCATTGCTACGATTTAACGGGGGCCCGGGGGTTCTTTGCACCCCTAGCACCCCCGGTTTTTGCGGCACTGAATTAGGTACCACCTATTTAGTAACTAGAATTACGATTACTGATCGCTAAAGCACGGATTTGTATGTTTTTACATTTTTTTTCCTTTTAATATTTTGATTTAACATTTTAAGGGGACTGCAACCCACGTATTTTTCATACGTTTTAGACCAATAAGCGGAGGTAAATTACACATACTTCGGAATGTCCGATTTAAATTTTTCATACATGTTTGAATTCATTGATAAAATATCTAGGTTTCTTAGGAAGCCGATTTTCAATATTTAAAATTACCTTCAAATAACCATTTTTTTTTTTTAGAAATCCCATGAAATAATTGCATTACATTTGTATTTATTTTGGGCACATCTGATTTTAATTTAAAAAAGTGATTCCTAAGAAGCATAGCCTAGGAGTTTATAAATTCAAAAATTTTTTCGAAATTACAATCGAACTTCCGGAAGTATGATTAACTTACTACCGCTTTTAGTAGTTTTACAGTCATGCAAACTAGAATATATTTCATTTTTCGAGACGTATTGACACGTGCGTGCTCGAGTTGCTTCCGACTCGACGTGCAGCGATTCTCGGAAACGATAACGGATTACGCTCACTAATGTTCATTTACTACTCACACACAGATACGACAGTATTAATTTATATGTCACATGAATTGCCTAAATAGTACTCCTTAAAATATGCTACGGTGCAGCCCCCTCATAACAATTAAAATTCACTACTAAATTTTTATTTTGCATTTTTTTGCGTATTTTACTTAAATGCATATATTTGGCTATAAATGCATATTCCGATATTCGTTGCATATTTTAATGAATGTGAAAAAATTTAAAACGGTAGGCGTATTTCCCGATCCTAGTACGTTTCAGCGCGGCGGGCGGAGCCAAGACCTTTCTGCATGATGTATATATTATGTTTTTACCGATCCTAATCTGATTCAGAGCGATGCGCTGAACCCACATAGGGTTCGTAATTTTAATACAAATACTTAAAACAAAATATATCATATTACATTTTAACATAGTACATTTTTTTACTATCAATATATTTTATTCAAAAAAATTAACAATAACTACATATTTCTGTTTTTATTACTGTGTTCGTCACATTATATTATAGTCATAATATAAGTATTACTAATGACAATATTATAAGCAAAATATTTTTAATTAGGCTGAGCGTTGTGATATAAAAATGTCATTAATCTATATAAAATGCAGTACTAATAAATAATAAAAAAATAAATAATAATAATAATAATATAAGTAAAATATTTTAATCAGGCTGAGTTACATGCAGTGTTCTGTGTTATTGTATAAAAATGTAATGCTAGTGATGTGTTGCATTGAGTTTGTTTGCTTGTATATTTGCTCCTAAATTTCTTTTGACTTTTTTTTTTTTTTTTAATTGAATTGTTTCGACTTTAGATGGGCGCCCTGCTTGAATACGTTTAGATCCTTTAGTGAGTCCAGCTCTATCTTTACGACGTTAGATTGCAGTTGGTTGTACACTTATATTTTTTTTCATGCTTCGCTTGCCCAAATTGACTAAAAGAGTTGATAACTGAGCAGGCGCTTGTATTTTTGCCAAATTATTATTAGTTTTTTTTCAAAAAATTTAACATTGATAAATCTTTGTTAGTTGTGACCAAATTGCAAATTGAATTGAAATTATTTTTCAATTGTTGTATTTCGGAATCATATTGTGTATTTATAATATTATAAATTTATAAATTAATTATATTTAAATTTATATTATTATATTATTTATATATTTAATATTGTATATTATCTTGATGGGGGCATTGTTTCACTTTGTTATTATCATCGTTTTCTTCAAAAACAACATTGGTTGTATTATTTAGATTTGTTTCGTTATTCAATTGGATTAAATCAATTAATTTATTTGGGTACGTCATATCAACAAAAAAACTTTCGTCTGTTTTATTTAAATCACCTAGAGCAAGTTTGGCCAAGCTTGCTCTATCAATTGTTGATAATAGGCATAATAGGGCAAATAGGGATAATCCGGCAGGCGTCATTCCCATATTAAAATATTCAAAGAATTGGTCTTTTGTTTTTTGGTTAACTCTTAAGGGGCCTCGCAATGGCATTGATTTAAGGAGAATCATTTAGGCAATTTCTAATCTCGTCGTCGCCAACCTAGATCTGTGTGTTAGTCGTAGATGATTATTAGTGTGTGTGGCGTCCATGCGGGTCAATTGTAGTGGTGCGGAGGGCTCTCGCACGCACTCGCACACACATGTCAATATATAATAATATTGTGATCATGAAAAAATGCTTATTAGTTATTTTTCACTTAAACATACGATTCTAATTCCAACAGTACGTCGCAACGGTTACCTCGATTTTCATTCTGACAAAATATTCTTATTTTCCACAACATGTACGAGGGATCGATCGAGGCACATTTTTAAAATTGTATTTAGTTAATTAAATATTTAAGTTGGAAATTCTGTATTTTTTTTTGATTTTTTTACAATTTTTATTGCAATTTAAATTACAAAAATTAAAAATGTGGCTCGATCGTTCCCTTGTATATATTACGGACAATCAGAATATCTTTTCAGAATGAAAATCGTGATAATTGTCGACACGTATCGTTGGAATTAGAAACAGTAGTTTTTGACAAAAAAAAGACTTGGTAGTGAGGCCCCTTAAATAACTGTACGCCTCCCCAACATTAATTGAATGTTGATGTTCAAAATTAATCTATTCGGAATAAAAATAAAGTAATTAGTAATTACCTATAATGGAAATACACTAATACCATGCATGTACCTACCTATAATCGTATTATACATACTAATTGTATTATAATAATATATTAATTTATGAAGATTAACTATAACATTTTTTAGTTTGATTCAATATAATATTATGTCTCTTACCTTTATTTCAGTATTCAAGCCGTCTTTTAACAAATTATCATTTTTGATAGTATTTTTCGTAATTTTTTTGACAAAAATTGTAATATAGTAGCATCACATTTTAGACTCCGATTACGTGTTTTCATTTCCAAGCTTTTTGATTTATTTTTTTCATTATGTTGACACTTGTTTATTTTTTTAAACAAAAATCTTTTGGGATTTATAATTTTACGAGACACAATCCAGTTGGTCAACGTTTCTTCTGAAAACTTGATAATCCAATCTTGAACTAATTTCGATAAATCATTATTAATATCAAAGACAGTCCGCAACACAGCATTGAAATGTTCACAAGTTTTAACATCACAATTTAAAACAACACAAGATGTATCAAACTTAAAAATTTGACTAACATCCATTTTTACTTTAATGAAGTATCTAATAACTAAGCATCCACATTTAACTTATAAATTAAAATTACCGCAATAAATAGGTATATATGCCACATAGAACGTTGTGAACACACAAACCGATATTTACAATTTTATCTAATTTAGGTACATTTTACAGACGAGTTCGATAGTTACAATGAGCACACAAATAATTGCTATCATAATCGTAATAAACTTTTAAGATAAAATTTGGTAGAAAAAGGTTGTAATAATACTACTACATATAAAGCAATACCTATAGTACCTAGTACCTACCTAGCCATAACTATTAATATTGATACCATCATTTCGAGTTGAAGGAAACATTATGAGATAACTTAACAATACAATTTATATTGGGTAATTCCACAGCGTAATATATAACAACAAAATAACAACACTGTGTGTAACACGTGTATCAGGCTTTATTGTAAGGATTTTTTCCAACTGAACAAATAAAATATATATTACAGTAATAAGTGGGGGACTCTACACTAAATACATTGTTTAAATTATATAAAAAAACTTTACACGAAAAATTGTCAAACTGATTTTATTATGAATTATTGAGTAAACAATTGGTTATTAAACATAATAATAATAATATTTTTAAACATTTATGAATGAAAATTATTTTTTAAAATTGTTTGTTTTTGGAATGCTTTTCCGCTTTATTATTTTCAATATCTTGTAAAACCCTTTTTAGACCTTGAGTTTTAGATGCTTCTGCGAACACTCCTTTGAACCAACTTTGTTCGCGTGCTTTAGGAGTATCTTTCACTCGGCGACATGTTTCATTAGTCCACGATAAAACCTAATTTCTTGGGTCCCATAAGGATAAAGGTGGCATGTTGAAATGAACAAATAAATATTCATTCTCCGATAATTATTAATAATCGATAATAATTTTGGCAAAGTAATTTTTGTTGCATTTCTCAAGTTCACATATTAGCTAAGCCAACTGCACATTTTATATTTCCTAATGCACAATTAGTGTCCTACTGCACCTTACAATAAAGATTGACACATACATTATATTAAATAGGTATATAGTCATGTACGATGTACCTAACCACAACGCTCAGCCTGATTAAAAATATTTAACTGATAATATTGTTATTAGTAATACTTATATTATGACTATAATATAATGTGACGAACACAGTAATAAAAACAGAAATATGTATTTATTGTTAATTTTTTAAAAATTACGAACCCTATGTGGGTTCAGCGTATCGCGCTGAATCAGATTAGGATCGGTGAAAACATATATACATCATGCAGATAGGTCTTGGCTCCGCCCCCTGCGCTGAAACGTACTAGGATCGGGAAATACGCTCGCGGTGAAGGTACTGGAAATTAATTACAATCTATTTTATGATTATTATTATTATTAATAAACATACAATTTGAGCCTGAAACATTAGCGTAATTCCATTAAATTTCAGCAGGTGCACAACTTTTATTGGTCCAATATTCATAAAGACAAATTAAAATGCTCATATTTAAAACTGTTTTGCTTACATAGTTTCATACAATACTATATGGACTAGGTATCTTTTTATATTTGATAATAATATAACATATAATACAAAATATAAAATTAAAATATCAAAATCTGTAGGTATATTTTAAACCTGGGCTTGAAACCGATATTGGATACTGATTTTGAATAATAGTTGAAACCGTGAAAACCCGAAATAGATATCAAAACTGAAAACGAAATCAAAAATACCAGTTAGGAAATCGGAAAAAAATAAATAGGTACCGATATCCAAAACCAAAATCTAAATTTAGTCTTTATAATATTATGATATATTATGATACAGTGAGACACCTTTCAGCTACCTATTTAATGAATTAGCGATCACGAAATTATTATACAAGTTATAACATTAAGTATTTTATTATTTGTACAGTTACCTATATGTAAATATGTTATAGCTTTTATAAGAAAATTCGAAAAATCAATAAATATATAATATAATATGTATGATGTATTTCATATTATGAAATAGTACCTATTGTAATTTAATAGGTATAAAGTTCAGCTTCTGCGGGTGCAAAAGAACATCTTTGCACCTCCTACATAATACCAGGGGGTGCAAGTGCACCGTCGTGCACCCCCGTAATTACGCCACTGGCCTGGAAAATAATTCTAACGCCATATTATAATATGTTATGAAGTATACAACGACGAAGATAAATGCTTTGAAAACAAATAACGGATATTAATTAATAATAATCATTATAATATTCTACTAAATGTATCGATTTTAATAGTTTTGGGCTATTTAACATAACCTAAGATAACCTCTTAGCTGCTATAAACTTGTAGTATACCTACACATCATAATATATATTATATTCTACGTGCACCTAAATTGTCAAATTACCGTCACCCGTAAATGTTTAGTTTCAAAATATTGTTCACACGACGTCGATATATAGGACGAAAATTGTGAGTCTATTTTGTTCGCATACATCATTTCTCACGGAGCATTTTTTTTTTTTTCTGTGGAATCATAATATTATAACAGTATAAAACAGAATTATATTTTATAAAATATAGAATTTAATTTATGATTTCAATATGTATTAGGTATTTGCTCGGGTATTTGAATCACATTTTTTTTATTGAACTGTTATAATTAACTAGTGTCGTATATTGTAGACAGTATCGTCAATATATTATTATTTAATATATATGTAATAGAGGTGGGAACATTTTAAATTGTAAACTATTGACATAGGTCAGTGAAGTAATATGTGCTGAGGCAGCAATAAGATATTACTATATAAAACCGCCGTACGCGCAGGCACGAGGGCCCCTTTGTCGTTGAGTGATTCGGCGAGGACGTAGGTACGACGGTTGTACGTGTGAAACGTCGATCGTAGTACGGGCTAGGCAATCTGAATTTGCTAAGTGTTTCATTTATGTTTGTTTTAATATAATAAAAGTGTGTCCGACCTAAAAACCCTAGTTGAGTATTATTTCAAAGTCTTTTTCGTTCTTCCCTTTAATATTGGAACAGTGCTCAGACCCACACACCTATACTCAATGAGGTTTATTACAAACTGAACAGTGATCTGGTTGTGGCGTCCTAATATTCATTCCAAATTAGGAGAACTGACAAAACGCATACCATCGTACCTCAAAGGTTAACAGTGCTAATCTGAATTTATTCTAGAGACAGTCATTAGCATAGAGCGTACGAGGGTAAGGTATAAAGTTGGTTTACTACGTATTATCCGATACGGGTGATAAGACACTAGGTATACAATAATATTTAAAAATATATACCTACCACCTTTAAAAGTAATTAAGATGGCTAGAGCAACCAATTTTTTCATACATTTAGTTCAATACGCAAAATAAAATTAAGCGTACATCCGCAGTAGTTCGATTTCAATTTTAAAAAGTAAATTATTTTAGCGATTGCGATGAATTATATTTTAAGTTTGAAATGTCTTTACATTTGAATTTTACCAATGTCTGCAACATGATTATGATTGCGGACACATCTTTTCATGACTTATATTTGTTTTAGTTAACAATTGACTCGTATCAAAATTATAATAATATTATATATTAGGTACTGTCGTTTACTTTACTATACCTATACCACCGGTTAAATATGTCATATTATAGTTTTAAGTTTAATGCATGTTGAAAGTGAAGCTTGACGGACTAATGATGTTAGCCTTAATATAATAAGTAATAACACGACGATATGATTATGTATAAGCATAATATATAATAACGTACAACTGGACAATTAAACTGTGACAGTACACACACATCGTATACACTCTGTACAACGACGCCTGTGCAAGTGAATATTACATACATCAAAGGCCCTATATATATGCACGACCGAGGTCATGTTACATCCATGAAGAGAGTGAGTCTTATGCTTGTACATAACTAGTTACTATATTGTACACACGTGTCAAGGCTGACTACATGTACTACATATTAATTGTATATTTCAACAATGCAAATCATTTTTATTACTAGTATCAATATTACTATAGTCAGAGTCGCTTGCAAAATAGATAAGTATACTCATATAAACATTATTATTAGACAATAGTTACTACACATTTCTCGTTTTATCTTTAGTACCTACTACTACCTTTTTTTTAACTAAAAATAATTAATATATAAAAGGATGTTCAAAAGAAAAATTAGGATGGTTAATATTAAAGAATTTAAAATATTCAATACAAGCATCTATTTAATTAAAGAGAATATAAATTTAAAAAAAAAAATGATCTCTTTTATATAGTTTTATAACCGAAATTGTGTCATGACGTATGTTATACTATACAGTATACACATTTATACTTCATGATTTTAGCTACAATAGTTTCTATCAATTCCTGCAATAACACATTATCTGTAAAATATAAAGTGCATCTATGAGACTCAAATATATGATGCACACCATTGCACCCCACAGATGACGATACCCTGATGTCACAACGCCTTGACGCTGACATATTTTATTTTATACACAAATCAATAAATTGTTATTTCTCTCTTCTCCTGGTATAATGATATACGATGTATAATATTATGTTTTACCGTAAGCGGTCTCAGGTGGGTTAACAGCTACGTTGTTTTGCAAAATCTCAGTTTAATGGAACATACTCACGCTCAGCAACGGGTGAGTAATTAATTTATTAAAAAGAAACATATAAACACATGCCGCGCGGAGGCGGCGGCCAACCGGCTGACCGGCTCGCTTATGAAAGCGGGCGGCCCAGCCGAGCGGCTGAGTGAGCACTCTCACTCTCAACCGCGACATCCCACAGCTGCACACGGGGAAGCCAACCAACGCACCGCTCGCTCCCACACATTATCTCAACGATATGGATGGAGGCAGCAAAAAACCCCCACCCCCGGGCCGACTCCTCCGGTCGCTACCAAGTCGATTGAAATACCGTGGGTCAAAGCTAAAGATGGCAAACTTTACCCTCTCGGGCGCCCGCTGGACGGCCCCGAAGGTAGACGCTACTTCATAGACACGCTAGGAGAGTTCCATCTGATTTCCCCCCCCCCCCCGTCACCCACCTATAGTAGAAAAACCTAGTAGGAAAAGGTCCAACCGAGAGCCGGACGACCGATTCGAGATCGCTGTCACCTAACCTGTCACGTGTCGCCAAGTCGTGTTCTCGCGAGCGGCGCGCCTATACCTCGGGTTGGGAGCAACCCGCGAAAGGCCACCAGTCAGCTGCAGTGTCCTTTGACTAGCAGGAGTCGTGGGCGTAACCCGGCCTCAGGGTCTGAGGGCCGTCGCGGACGTGAGTACAGGCGTCAACCCTTAACTGGGGGATCGCCCGGGGACCTTAGCCAGTTCTCGGGTGGTCAAGCCCGGCCGTGGACTTAGCCGTTTGCGGTCGGGACCGAACTTCTGGAGGTTGGCAACTCCGGTCGTAGGCGCCAGGACCATGGACAAGGGACAAACCCCGACCAGGCCGATAAAACGGATGCAACTCACGGCTAGCCCGACGTGAGTCAGAGGGATCAGGGCTAAGCCTGGCGGCAGGCGATAAAACGCAAGGGAAGGTCACCCGCAAACCACAAGATGAATGCGAATAAAACTGAACATACCCCAAGTGATAATCCGGCTATGCCGGCAAATTCACCTCCCGAGGGAGCATTGGCCCACGGATTTTCTGGGGGCCAATTCGCTATTCATCAACGGTCGGTGCTGAGCGGCCCGGCTGACGAGCCTACGGGCGATAATATTGACTACACCATTCTTGACTCCACTAGTGACTTTCGATCTATGACCTTAAATTCTGACACTCCTATGGGAGTTATACTTGACGCGGGCGGTTACGTCCTAAGGCTAAGAGGCGGCGCTAACAGCGATACAGATACGCCAGCTAAGGATAGCCTCGCTAATGACGATGGGGGAACGTTCGAAACCCCTTATGCCTACCCTCGAACAAAAAGGAAGCGTGTGACCGACGCTGACTCTAGCCTTACGTCTGATGGCTCTCGCGGCGCTCGCTCCGAAAGCATCGAAAGGCACTGTGACGAAGTTGAATCAAATATCGCTGGCACCAGATAGTTTATTGTTGATATGGTCAAAGAAGCCAAAGTTGGTAGACGCTGGGCTGAATCTCTGAACCATCACCTGGATGAGATCATGGTTGGAAACCGTCGGTTAGGAAGGACCGGGACCATGATTCTGGGAAGCTTTGACGAGAAGAGGGAAGAGCTGCGCTCCACCCAAAAGCATCTTAGGGACCTTTACTGCGACTTGGGCGCTCTCAGAGAGCAACTCAGACAGGTGTCGATGGAGAGAGACTCAGCCAGAGTTGAGTTATCCCTTCTCCAATCAGCAAGACAAAAAACGGTCTCTCCACCAGTGGAATTCATGGACTTAGATGACGACTGCATATTGGTTGTAAGTCCGCCTGGTGCCAGCTATGCCGATCGTACCAGGGCCACACCGCGTCAAAAGGATAACGATAGAGATGAATTTCCTAGGCTCAAAACACCGAAACCGGCGAGACCAATCAAACCGAAGACCGGCCAGAAGGCCAGCGCTTTGTCTGCGCCCGCTGTAGCTATATCAGCTACCAAGAAAAATAAAGTAAAGAACAAAAATAATAATAATAAAAACGACGCTAGGGACAGAGCCGTAAAAGTTGGGCCTAGGTTTGAGGTCACGGTGGAGAGCGATGATTTGCAAGAAGTCCGTAAATCTATAGAACAAAAGATCAAGAACCCGAAAGTCCGTTCGGTCCGATCGAGAAAAGGCTTAATCCTCTTTCCGGAGGACGATGTAACCGGTGGTGCTCTGCGGCGCACATCTCACCTCCGAGAAATTGAGCCCCGGAAACCAAGGCTAATAGTCAAGTATGTTGACAGGTTGCTCGATGGCGATGAGATACCCTGGGCACTTGTCAATCAGAACCCGGGCTTAGAGCTCGCCGATTCTGACATCGAAAAAGTGAAACCATTATTCAAACTGGGTCCCCGCGATGGCCACGTTGTGCATTGGGTCTGTGAGGTCCACCCGGACATCTTGGGCAAACTCGAAGGGAAGAGCGCTTACCTGGGCCTCACCAAATGTAAAATGAAAGTCCATTCCCAAGTCACGCAATGCTACAACTGCGAGGGCTTCGGCCATATCGCTGGTTCGTGCAAGGCGGATAAGCCAACCTGCAGAAAGTGCGCTCAGTCGCATGAGTCTAGAACCTGCAAGAGCGAACAAATCAAATGTGCCAACTGTAAGGGGTCTCATTTAGCCTCGAGCAAAATCTGCATAGCGAGAGAACGTGCCATTAGGACTATTACCCGCCGAACGGACTTTGCGGTAAACATCAATTAAAATGCTTAAAATCATCCAGCATAATTTGAACAGAGACCGCACTGCCAGCCACCAACTCAGAGTTGCCTGCAGAGACCTCACAGCCGATTTCGTTCTGGTCCAAGCACCATTGGTCACGAACGGCAAAATATATGTCTTCGAACGCTGTAAATGCCACATCAGCAAGAAATCAGGTGCCGCCGTTATTGCTCTATAGGACCGTTTTCAATGTATTGGTCTCAATCAGTTCACCTCTGACTATACAGAAGCGGCAAAGATTACGTACGGTAACAGGCCTTATGACTACGTGGTTCTAGTGTCGTCATACTTCAAATACAATGTGCCGACAATCACCCATTTTGAGCGCCTAGAACAAATATTGACAATGGACACCCGGGCTCTAATTGCCGCTGACACAAATGTCCATTCGACCTCCTGTAATCGCCGGGGCAGATTAACCGAACAGTTGATCGAAAAACACAACCTCTGCATAAACAACTCGGCGGGTCAGATGAATACGTTCTGTCGGCGAGATGGCCGCACATCAAATATAGATGTTACCTTATCAACTGAAAACATGAAAAACACAATAAAGGACTGGTCCGTCAGTGACCTCACTGATAGTGATTACAGGGTGATCGCTTTCACAATAAAAACGACCAAATATAAAAAGCCCGCGTCCCACGAAAAACGTTATATCCTTAAGACGGCTGATTGGGATAAATTTAAGACCGCTCTTCTTGGCGAAATTGGTGGAATTTCGGAATCCTCGATTGAATCTACGGCCATGGGCATCAACAGGGCACTGTCCGTAGCTGCAGACCAGGCCATTCAACGAAGGAAATCTGATGGTACCCCCAGTAAAAATATCTGGTGGTCCCCAGTCCTCTCGGCGCTTCGGCAAACACTTGTACGAAAAAGACGCTTAGGGCTTAGGGATAGCAACAAACAAGAATATAACAAACTCCGTAACGAATTCCTCAGGGAAATAAGGAATCATAAAATCCTCGCTTGGAAATGTTTCGCGGACGACTTAAACTCCAACCCATGGAGCAAAGCCTTCAGATGGGCGAAAGGCGGAAAATCGATAAGCTCCATGCCTAATGTTATGACTAGGCCGGATGGTTCACTCACCTCCGACTGCAGGGAAACTGCTGAGCTCTTTCTGGACACGTTTGTCCCCGCAGACCCAGACCAATGCGTCTTGGAGTCCCATGGTCCTTTACAGCTCAAAATCGCTCCAAGTCCTGAGGTGATAAAAGCCGCTATATGGCTCATGCGGACAAACGGAGCCCCCGGTGCTGACGGTATTACGGCAGGAATGCTTAGGAAAGCCTGGCCAGCGCTCGGTGACATAATCACCAACCTTTTTGGTAGATGTCTCCAAGATGGGATATTTCCTGAGTGTTGGAAAATTGCAAAGCTCATAATAATCCCCAAACCGGGCAAGCCGATAGGGACTGCGTGAAATCTTTCCGGCCAATCAGTCTGCTACCCGTACTAGGTAAGGCCTTAGAAACGCTTATCATACATGACATAGTAAAGGAAACTAGTCTGGATTCCTACACTGACCAACATAGGGCCACGACGGGGAAATCGACTGTAAGCGCCATCAGGAGCGTCTACGGAAAACTCGCGTCCAAATCATGACACATGTTTGGAACTTTCCTTGATATCACGGGCACATTTGATAATGTGAAGTGGTCCCCGCTGATATCACAAATGAACAAACTGGGCGCGTCTCTTGGGACAACCAGAATGGTGAACTCGTACATGCACAACAGATGGGCCGACCTAAGCTTCGAAGGGATTCACTACCGTCGAAGGCTCGACCGAGGGTGCCCCCAGGGGTCACAATTAGGTCCAACCTTATGGAAGGTGGCTATGACCCCGATATTTGGAAAAATCCCAAAAACGGTTACAACCAAAGTAGTAGCATACGCAGACGATATCCTGCTCATGATCGGAGCCGCTAGACCGCGAACCGCATTCAATCGCATTGTGATGAATCTAGATATCCTCACAGATTGGGCCCGCATGTTTGGCCTGGAATTCTCGGCCAGCAAGAGCCAACTCTTATCTCTTAAAGGTGGTCTTAAAGCCGGCTACAGCGTCAACTTTTACTCGAGAGATGACGCTCCCATGATTGAGTCCACGGCCACTGCCAAATACTTAGGAGTGTGTCTCGACTCCAGAAGGAGTTACTGGGAACACAAAACTATCAGCGCCAAGTCAAAGGACATGTACGGCCGCATGAGAAGGCTCCGCTCCGCGAATTGGGGCATGGGTTAATTAGCTGCTAGGACCATATACAGAGGTGTGTTCCTTCCTCGCATAACCTACGCCGCGGAAGTTTGGGACACAGGTACCAAACTGATAAAGAGCCAGAAAAAGCTTTTCAGCGCCCAGAGAGCACCTCTACTGGCAATGACGGGGGCATACAACACTGTGTCGACAAACTGCCTCCCTGTAGTTGCAGGGACATTGCCTCTAGACCTAGAGATAAGGCTGCATGCTCTTAAATGAAAACACCTGAGTCAAGAGATGTCACCCGAAGCCTTTTCTACAGCGGAAAACGATCTCTTTGACGAATGGCAGCTCCGGTACGACACTTTGCCTAAAGGCAGTTGGACGAAAAAGATGATCCCGTCGGTCAGGTTGAGGTTCACTGGATCACTTTACGACGCAACTTCTAACTGGCCATGGAGATTTCCGTGCTAAGCTACACAGCTTTAACCTTGTGGCAGACCCGATATGCGAGTGCGACCGCAAACCGGAGACGGTCAATCACGTTCTGCGTTTTTGACCTAGGACCAGAGGTGCCCGCAACATACTCAAAAGAGCCCTCAGCGATGAAGGCGTTATATGGCCACCAGCGGATGGCGCCTTCCTCACTAATAAGGCAACGTACGAAGCTCTAGTGAAATTCGCAAAAGAAGTCATGACAAACCGGACGGATCGGTAGAAATAAGGAAAGTCAAAGACGACAGCCAGTTAAGGTTAATAAACCTTTATGGCCAGAACGCCGCCCCATCCAGCGATGGAAGGCACAGACTCGGGGTGTTCCCGATTAGCATGAATGGCGTAAGCGGCAGAAACGGGGGAACACGCCCAAGCGCGTTTCTGGCCTGGGACATGCTCATACGTCAGGGACGCGGAGTTCGGCCCTGTTGCGGGGGCCGTACAGAATTCCGCATCAGTATTCCCTGCTTGTCGTAGAAAGCGACTAAAAGAGAAAATGACCAGTCGGGGTAGGCGCCCGGGGCGCGGACGCACCGAAACCTACGGGGATTAGGGCGTTGAGAGGTTTTGACCGCGACCTCGTGAAGAGCGGGTCGGTCACTGGGCTTAGCCACCTGGTGACGCCTCTGGGAGGCGGAGTTGGGCCCACTGTGAGCCCGTGGTACACGGCCCGAATCTCGGGAGGACCATAAGCAGAGGCTTGCCGCCAACGACGCTTCGTCCGAGCATCCCACCAATGATGTGCCTTACCTAATGGGAGGCGAGAATGGTGCTTCGGGATGTGAGGGGGCCCCTCGGTGTTGAGCGATTAACACCGAGCCCTCACACGTCGGTCGTGGTGGACACTGCCTCGACCGACGGCGGATTGGTTTCGAAGTGGCAGTTTGCAGGAGCATACTATGTGGTGATAGGCCGCACGCTTGGCCAGGGGAAGGCGGCCGAGTGACGGGACCGGGCGGACTCGTACGGCGACAGTCGGCCGGGAAAGCACGGTCCCTCCTTAGCGCTCACCCAGCTTATCGTTGGAGCTATATGTTGCGAAGGTTGTCCGTGACCAAAAACGGAAAGCAACATGGATAGATTGCGGCCTCACCAAGTGGCGAAAGGCACCTGTATGCCCTAGCCGGATGGTACGGGCGCACCGGGGTATTCCTCCGGGCGCGTCCGGTGCTCGTTGTTCTTAGACGACGTGCGGTCGTCAGTCTCCGGTGGTCCTCTGGATATGCAACGGTGTGGGGAGGGTCCGTCGGTTGGCGGTCGTATGCCTCTACGGCCCTTGACTAGCACCTAGTGCTAATATAAGGTCCGTAGTTGTAGTCGGATGACTTGCCGTAAGGCTTGTCGGATGACGTCAAACCCGGGAGCTTTGTGTATGACACGTTTATTATATTCTGTTTATAGTTCTGTGGAACATAATTTTAACGTTTTGCTGTAACATAACCGAATTGTAAGTCACGATTATATTCCATTTATGGTATTCTGGAATGTAATATTAATATTCCTATAAATTGTTCCAGTTATATTTTTTTTGGGTTCTTGTAAATAGATTAAAATATTATATTCCCGTAATGTTTTTTAATAGTTTCATGGATATTAACCTATATATTATAAAGGTGGGCAAGTGGGTGTTGGTACCTATTCTGTACAGTACGTTAAAAATGCTTCACCTTAATGGATGGTGTTAAATTTGTTTATTAATTAGTGTGTCAAACTTGAATTAAATTGTAAATCAGTACATATTATGAAAAATGATTTAGAGTGGATTCTACCTTTCAGTCTAAATTAGTTATTACTTATTGTAATATACATTTTATACTGCAGTTATAGTAAGTACAAAGTATTTACCTACTGGCTACTGATGTACCGTATATACTGGTGTGACTCTGTAACTTTTTTTTTTATGTAGAAGCCGGTAGGGATCTTTATGGTTTTAAAGGTTTTAGTGGATTATATTGCTGTAATTTAGATCAAGTGTGCAATATACGCTTTTATATTTGCTGGATCGAAGAGCTGTATTACAATGTAACCTGTATCCGGATTAAAATGTTATTATTTATTAACTCAATAGGTTCGTTATTAATAAATGGCAAACTGCACCAGTCTTGTTAAAAATACTTTTCAAATATATTCAGAATACGTATTTAAATTTTAAATACTTGGTGAAATTTGTATTTAAATACTTTTAAAATAAAGTATTTAAATATAAATACAAATACCTCAAAAATCAATAAATTAATAATTAATAATCAATAATTTAATCAATTCAATGTCTAATCGACTATAACCACTACTGGCACTACTACCCATGTCATGAAGTACTATTATTTAATATTTTCTCTAATCAAGCCAACTAATCTATTGTGCTTATTTTAAAAATATTTTATACAAATTTTAGTATTTTACCTATAAATAAATATGACAAAAAAAAAAAAAAAAATTCAACAACATTAATAGCTGGATTAATTCCGATATCTTATATTTAATTTATAAACATCTACCACAGTACCACCTATTACATAACAAGAAAGACTATTTAAAGATTTATTAGTAATTGGAATTTGGAGTAGACCACGATAAGGAAAAAAAGTTTTAAGTATTCTAGAATAAAAATACAAATAAAAAGTATTTTTTAAGCATTTAAAATGCATTGGTTAAAAAGTATTTAAATAGTAGTATTTAAATACAAGTATTGGAATACTTAACAAGACTGCCCTGCAACCCACTTGTGCGATACTAGTAAATCGCACCGCGCGACCTATTCAGACCGGTTTTCAGTGGATTATTGTCAGATTTATTGAAGGGGTGAGTTTCACGTGACCTACAAACCACTGCCTATACTCGTATACTCATAGCTACGCAGTGCCGTTTTGCCTGATTAGCTGCATATTACTAGATTTGTTGACATATATTATATTGTTCAAAATTAATTACACTTATTTATTTATTAGGTAACTTCATGCTACAATTATTCGTGTGACAACCACGATTAAAGATATACAGGTTGAAAATCGACTACTGTTAAGGTGAATTACGAAATGGCTACCAATAATTAACCAGTGGAACTCCAAGCGGCAATATTACAATTAACCGATTATAAATATATAGGTGTAAAATTAATTCTAAACGTCGACACATATTGTTGAGTGTTGACATCAAGCGCCACTAGTTAATTATTATATTGTATATCTTTAATCGTGGTGACAACTTAGGTGTGTACGTTCTTCCGTATCTCCAAGTATCTCTAACTGCTATTTTTCGTGTGGGAATATACATTCGCCAGTTTCTTGTGATATATAAAAGTTGTGACCTGATTGATATCTACCATTTTATTATCTTTATATAATATTATAGTTTAATATTCAAAGACATCACTCTTCCTAAGAAATGAAACCTGTTGAAATATATAATTAATATAGTAGTATATGTAGTCAGCCTGGACACGTGTGTACAATATAGTAACTAGTTATGTACGAGCATAAAACTCACTCTCTTTACGGATGTAACATGACCTCGGTCGTGCATATTATATATAGGGCCTTTGATGTATGCAATATTCACTTGCACAGGCGTCGTTGTACTTCACGCGATCTGCAGACACTGCGAGCCCTGCGGTATACGCTAGTGCGGTAACTCCTTTAGAAGTTTAAAGTACCAACGAATAATATTATTCAATTACAACAAAATAACTAAAATAGTTATTCTAGGTTTTTTAATATGTAATTTCGTCCAAATTTGAATTTAAAATGTCTGTAAAAAATAACTGTGTTCATATATTTTTTAGATTTTTTGGTTACAGTATGAACTATTTATGAGAACCTTTGTTTTAAATTTGCAATCGTTAGCTATAAAAACTGAACATTTTATAATTTATTAATTACAATAATTGATAATTTTCGAGATTTTGATACATTTTGTCAAAATTCCAACTTTAAATGTTTTTAAAAAAAAATTGTACTTATGTATTTTCAATGTTTTTGAACTAATATTGTAAAGTAGTAACAAATATTATATTAAATAACTATGTCAATTTCATTGGAACGCTTTTACAATAGGTAACACAATTTATTCTACTAATAATAATAAAAATAAAAATAGTTATATATAATTCATTATTAAAAATAATATAATTATAATAATAAAAATAATAAACATTTTAAGAATAAGAATCTTTTTTAACTTTAAACAATATAGCTAATATTTTGCTTAAAATTTAAATATACTTAAGCTCTTTAGCGGTTTTGTGTTGGTTGACCTCTGTCAAATAAAAAGAAAAAAATTAATATTCAGTTCTGTATATTATCTACAGTGGATATTGCATTAATTTATTCCACCAAGGGACGCAATATTACACCATGATCTATGATCATAATTGTACAAATTAATTTTGTATAGGTCAATGAATAATTTGATGTGAGAAATTTTTTTCTTTCAAATCAAATACTCCAATAGGTCCCATGCTTTATTAATATTGTATAATAATTATATGTTCCCCAATCGTAAAATATCACTATTCAACTCGGAAAATAAGATAGACTAGATAGAGCAATTTGTACTTACCGAAGACTGTTGGATAAATGACGAATTCCAATTAATGTTTTTGTAATGAGTCTGAAAATGTATTGTGATTTGAGCAAAACTAAGGATACTCGAAAACGTGTTCACAACAACAGGTACACAATGCCGTGGTCGATGGCGTCCATCAGGTATCAGTAAATGTAGGGTACGTGGTGTGAGGTTAGGGGAGGTTGTTATCATTAATGTGCAGTGATGCAATATCATAAGTAACAAAATTATTTATTATTTAATTTCATTATAATGATCTATTAACGAATACGGTTGTAACAAGACATAATTACCTAACTCATTATAGTAACATTTACTACCAAGTACCTATACTCTATTCAGAATAAGAACAGGGAATTTCCGTTGACTTCACGCGATCTGCAGACACTGCGAGCCCTGCGGTATACGCTAGTGCGGTAACTCCTAATCACTTATAGACGTCATGATGATAACGTAGTGGTGGACTTGTGAAATAGTAGCAGCCATAAACGATATAATGCAAAGCGTACAATAATAGGAATACATTTTAGATTAAAGTTAATTCGCATTATACTGCCATATTAAACATGCAAATGTATACAATCTGGCTCAAGAGAGTTCGTATCTAAAATCGTGTCTGTGGTTGCCCATCGTTTCTCCTCCATACATGGAGGTACATCATACACCATCTGGTAGTCGGTCGACAGTTTTGTAAAATATTTGAGTAAAAGTATTCAAATACGTTTATCTATTGAATACTTTTTTAAATACTTTTAATTTTTAAGTATTTTAATGGTTTTTTAAATACTTTTTTTTATTTTTTTAATTCCTAATTTGTTTCTACTTATAATTATTGTTGTAAAATAAAAAGACCATGCCGTCATGATTTTACTTTAACATTATAACAGTGTTATATCACATAATTTATCATTTATGCCTTACAGTAAATTTGGTACCTATCGATTTTCTTCGATTAAATGTTTTTTTCTTCAGGAGACAGTTTATTGTCGACGATGTTCGAAACGATACATTTTCGGTCGGTATCACTATTAGTTTAAAGTCAATAAAAAAATGTATACGTGAAATGCTTCTGCTTAGCGGCTATTATACTATTGTGAATATTAGCTCGTGGCTGGTTACCATACAGGGTTAATGAGGCGAAGTTTCATGAGATAAAAGAAATCACGCACTCAATCACTCATGTGATATTATGTACGTATATCATTTAATTAATTTTGTTATGTTTCATACTGTTAATTAATTGTTAATCTCATTTTATGTTATGTCTTATCATTTATATCTTTATCACCAAGTTAGGTAGAACCGCGGTTGTAGTTCGATATGCCTCCAAGATCTATAAAGAAGAGGTTAGCTAGTAACCAGAAAACGCGGTGATTGGCCGTTACAAGTGACGTAGTCAATAGACCTTATTAATAATATTAATTTACGGTCTATAGGTGGTTTATATGCTGTAGGCGCATAAACATTTTTAATTATAATTAAACTATAATATGAATGTGAATATATTTATTAATAATGTAATTATTTAATAAATAACCAATTTATTATGTAAATGTCGCATCCATTAAGTAAAATAGTTATATTCAGCTCCACCGGAAACCGACTGGACTCAGGAGCCTCCACTGTCGGACGAACCCGGTCATCAGCCTGCTGATCAGTTCACCCTGGAAGATCTACGGGACGCCTGCCTTCGGCTACCTGCTGGTAAAAACACAGGCCCGGACGGGATCCCTAACGAGGTCCTCCTCCGCATCTCAAGTTCCATACCTCAGGCTCTGCTGAGAACCTTCAACCACTGCCTGCCCCGGATCGAGTTTCCCACACGTTGGAAGACTGCCAGGCTCGTCCTCCTGCACAAGGGACCAGGAAAACCTACCCAGGAACCCTCCAGCTACAGGCCGCTGTGTATGCTAAACTCCACAGCTAAGCTGCTAGAACGGCTACTGCTGACGAGGTTGAACAGGCACCTCGACATGACCGGACAGAGGTCCGAAAACCATTATGGGTTCCGTCATGGCCGATCCACGGAGGACGCCACCGATCGGGTCATCTGCGCAGCTAACGGAGCCGCACTGAGCACAGTACAGCACCGTGACCTGTGCGTGCTCGTCTCCCTGGACGTACGCATGCGTTCAACACTGCTCCGTGACGACGCATTGATTCCGCTATCCGCGGGAAGCTGGTCCCTCCGCTACTAAACGGCATGATACGGTGTTGTGAACCCCTGAATAGTATTATATTATATTATGTTCACAGTATAAGAATAGTGTGTTGGTCGACGGCTCGTTGGCCGACACACAGGGAGGAGGTTAGTCAGTCGCATTAGAACCGAGCATCGTACTTAACGTATGTTTAAGAAGAGCATTTTATAACATTTTGTACAACTAGTAAGTGTTAACCGTCATAAAACCTAATTCATTAATAACAATCTAATCGTGCTTTAATTTATTTGTGTTGGAACCCCGGTTCCATAACATTTTTGGTGGCAGCGGTGGGATACGTGACAGCATACACTACCACGTCCGATTAAATTGATATTTTAGTAATAATAATATAGGGTGGTAAGGCGTTAGCCAACATTTTTACTAAGTGCAAATAATATTTAAAAAAGCATTCAGAACATTCAGAACATCGGACCAACAAAAAAAAATAATAAAAGAAACAGAATATTCCAGACAATTTGGTACGTATAAAGTGCGTATAATAATAAATCATAATACACGGGCCGCCGTCGCCGCCGTGTCGATAGTGTCGCTGAACCGGACGACACTTACGCACACGCACGCATTCACCGTGTGTGCGAAACCAAACGTCTGTGCCGCCGCCGCGTAATAATAATAATCGGTCGGGTATACGTTAGTATACGTGAGAGACCAAGCCACCGCGTCGTGTCGATATTTCCAACGTTGTTGTACGCACCTCCGCCGCGAGCTCATTGCCACCGTCGACGCGTACCAATTATTCGCACATTTAGAGGGAATTGTTAGGTTGTTAATGAGCGGGACATCCGAGAGTGAACTAGCGTCCATAGTTACAGAGGGTGAGGACCTTGGAGGGAACCAGTCAAACCTCCCTGCCCCAAACCCACGGACAAGTTTACCCGTAAGATTTTCAGACCCAAACAATCCTGACTCCGAACGTATTGTAGACGAGGTCGAACCTGACGATTTAATCGTGAGGATCAGCACGTCCGTTATAGAAATTACAAACCTCATACAAAACGTTTGCACCGCGTAAGAGGAAATAGACCGAGTCGACTGAAGAGCACAGAACATTCTTGATCAGACCTTTTATGAAAACAATATGGACGCAGAGGCTCAGTCACAATTGCTCAACGTGATGCCATTAGGACCACAGTTACCGGAGGGGACCGTCAGACCAAATACGTCAAACGAAGACCATTTTCAAGGGGTCAGTCAGAACATTTCCGTAGAAGACAGTTTTGGGATCCGAAGCCATTAGCTTGGAAGCAGCATTAAGATTACTTCCGAGTTCGTTCAATGGAGAACGTCTTCCTGGAAAAGTGTGAATTTGCATTGGCATGTACTAATAGAAAGGTACAAACTCGTCTCCTTCAGGGGATCACAGTGCGACTCACCGGGAAGGCCCGGTAAGCAATTAAATTCAGAACCATCAACACATGGACTGAACTGCGAGATACTCTGAAAGCCGCGTTGGAACCGCAACGCACCACAACGCATTTGTTTTCAGAACTATATTCCACGAAACAAAAAATAGTGGAAGACGTACTGACCTATTCTTCCCGAATCGAAAAATTACAAAACCTTATTATTAAGCAAGAGACTAGTGGAAAGACTCTAGAGGTAGCCAAAGCTTCGGAAGCAAGCTTTAAGCAGCAAGCAGTACAGGTGTTCATTGAAGGGTTAGGGCCCTTGAAAGATTTTATTTAGGCTAGAAATCCAACGACCTTGGAAAAAGCCATACAGGCATCCAGAGAAGAGGAAAGGGTTAGACGATCTGCGGAAGAAACAAAAAAACTATATACCTTACCAAAATAAGTGGAAGGGACAAAAGCCAAAGTATGTTTCCACTGTGGGAAGTCGGGACACTGGGCAAAAGACTGCAGATCACAAAGAACCTAAGGTAAATCCAACGGGTTCGACAAAACCAAGTTCAGTACGAACAATCACGTGTCAATACTGCCGTAAACCAGGAAACACAAAAGAAGAGTGTAGAAAACTCAAATATGTTCAAGGAAAAAGAAATAATCCAAGCAACCAGAACTCGGGAAACGAAACACCATCGACTTCCAACGGCGGGCGGTCGGCGGGCAGCCTAAAAACTGCCGTAATAACATTTCCATCATCTTCTTAAATGCCGTAAAACTACAGAAAATCGAACAAGACAATCAGAATCCTGAACCCCAGGAACAGAACCTCCATTACGACCATTTACTTTGTAAATACTCTCAGACAGTTAACCGACCATTAAGCTATTAGTCGACTCAGGTGCTGATGTGAATTTCATAAAGGTATCTTCATTGAAAGATGAAATAATGATTAGAGAACAGACGGAACAAAATCTTTCAGGAATCACCGGTCACACCCTACATTCATTTGGCACAACCGACCTAACTCTTTGTTTTTGAAGAGATGAAAGAACAACGGAGTTTCATGTGGCATCTTTCCCAGTACCAAACGATGGTATTTTAGGGAAACCATTTATAATTGGATTGGAAACGATTCTGAATTACAAGACTAAATAGTTAATCTTGACCGATAAACAAAATCCGTCAAATTTAGTTAACCCTACAGAACTTCCAAAAACATCTAACTCAGTGGGTAACTCAGAGACAAAGAATTCAACAGAAAATTTAAAGTCAAAAGAATTCAAAATTTTACTACAACCTCGTAGTGAAACGATAATTAGCATCCTTACTCCTAATCTAAAGGAGGAAGAAATCTACTTGATACCCGCACGGACCTTGGATGAATCAATCCTATGCAGCAACACGGTAAACCAAGTCCGTCAAAAACAGATCCTTATAGCCGCAGTAAATCCTACTGAACAATCCGTCTAACTCACAGAGGAGCAAATCAAAGGATTAAAATTTGAAAATTTTACAGAAGTTAAAGTACAAACCATACAAAAGGTAACGGAAACTTTCAGAACCGGGAAGATTAGTTGCCCTTAGAGGTTCACTCGACACTGAACATTTGAATATAGAGGAGTGAGAATCACTCATCTCAACGTGTGAACAGTACTCTGATATCTTTTATTTAGAGGGAGATCCATTAACTTGCACAGATGCTGTTTTTCACGAGGTAAACACTCCAGCTACTACCCAACCAATCAACGAAAGGCCGTACCGTCTACCTCATCGACACAAATATGAGATAAACAAACAATTGAAGCAACTCGAAGAGGATAATATTATAGCACCTAGCCGAAGTCCATGGAATACACCCTTACTGGTGGTTCCGAAAAAGGCAGACAAAGATGGTGTAGTAAAATACAGAGTATATGTAGATTTCCGAAAACTTAACCAAATATCAGTCAGAGATGCTTATCCACTGCCAAATATAATAGACATTTTAGACCAGCTTGGTAAGTCTAAGTACTATACCACGTTGGACTTGGCCTCAGGATAACATCAAGTTAGAATGCACCCGGAACATACTGAAAAGACAGCGTTCTCTACAGGCAAGGGACACTTCGAATTTCTTCGCGTTCCCTTTGGGTTGAAAGGTGCGCCTGCAACTTGTCAGGGTTTAATGAATACAGTCCTGGCCGGACTAACAGGATTAAAAGCATTCGTATATTTGGACGACATTATCTTCTACGCACTCAGTATAGCAGACCATTCCGAAAAATTAAAAGCAGTATTCGAACGTTTGAGAACATTCAATCTAAAACTGCAACCATCAAAATGCACCTCTTTATGCGCAAAGAAGTTAACTACCTAGGTCATGTCATAACTGACCAATATGTGAAACCAAATCCACAGAAAATTAAATGTGTAATATAACTTCCAATCCCGACCAACGAAAAGGAAGTTAAATCTTTCCTCGGTTTATCGGGATACTACAGACGATTTGTACCAGGATATGGACGAATAGCAAAGCCACTAACTGCTTTGTTGAAGAAAGACGTCATTTTTAAGTGGACAGATCTCTGCCAAGAAGCGTTTGATACGTTGAAGAAAATTATAACAACAGAACCTTTATTGCAATATCCGGATTTCACTAGGACCTTCAATTTAACATGCGACGCTAGCAATTATGCCATTGGCTGCGTTCTCTCGCAAGGCCCAATTGGCGCAGACCCTCCAAAAGCGTATGCATCACGGACTTTGAACCGTGCTGAATCAAACTACAACACGACCGAAAAGGAGCTATGTGCGATAGTATGGGGGATGAAACAATTCCGTCCTTACTTGTTCGGTCAGAAATTTAACATAGTAACAGACCATCAAGCTTTGAATTGGTTATTCAATATCAAAGACCCCGGATCCAGATTAACTCGTTTGAGGCTGAAGCTTGCCGAATATGAGTACGAGATCCATTTCAAATTAGGAGCCAGTAATACCAATGCGGATGCATTGAGCCGAATTAATAGAGTTGTGACCAGATCATCCAAATCTTCAAACTCTACGGAATCTCCAGATTGTAAAGAACCTTCAACTTCTACAGAACATTCAAGCTCCACAGAACCTTTAAGCAGCTATCAGAAATTTTTAAAAGAAAAAGTTACATTCACTCCAAATGTAGTGGAATCGAAAGGAGACATCTTCGAGACTGATCAAAGCATAGGTTTAGCACACTGTGTCTCTAGCGACCTTAAGATGACTAAGGGAATCGTTTTGAAATTTCGACGGAGATTCGGTGGATTAAATCAACTTCGCCGACTTCCAAGATCAGTCTCCAGATGTATTGTCTCTTCTGTTAAAAGACCGCAAAATATTTTACCTCGTTACAAAACAACATTTTTGGCAAAAACCCGAACCTGAACATTTCTTCCGAAGCTTACAGAAACTTCTAACTCTTTGTGAAGAACGAGAAATTAAGACACTCACTTGTCCACTGGGCACTGGCTTAGATGGACTCCAGTGGGAAACCGTCCGTTCTATGTTGCAATACATCTTCCGAAACTCTCAGGTAACTATACAAGTGCTAGTTCCTGAGACCTTCTCGGAGGAGGATCAGCTACAAATCATCCGCGAATTCCACGAGAATCCGATGGGAGGGCATCAGTGAACCACCCGTACCCACCAACGGATCTCTCAGCATCATAATTGGAAGGGAATGAGGAAACAGATAAAAAAATACATTCGGGAATGTGCCACCTGCCAGGCAAACAAGTCATCCAATCGAACTGCCCGTGAGCCAATGATTATAACCACCACGGCATCCAGACCTTTCGAAAAGAAATATATGGACATTGTAGGACCACTTACGAAATCCTACAATGGAAATGTGTTCATTCTTACACTTCAAGATGACCTTTTAAAGTCCGGGTGGGCCGCTCCGATGCAAAATCATGAAGCTAATACAGTTGCAAATTTTTTTGTGACTCAATTCGTGTGTCTACATGGTCTTTCTCAGAGCCTCATAACATACTGTGGCACCGAATTTCTAAGCAAGGTATTTAAGGAAGTGTGTCAATTGCTGAAAATTAAACAAACATCCACCAGTCCGTACCATCCACAAAGTAATGGATCATTTTAACGAAGTCACCGGACACTAGCAGAATATCTACGCAGTTTTGTCAATAAAGACCCACAGAACTGGGACACACATGTCCCATTCGCAATGTTCTGCCATAACTCCACGACACACACTTCCACGAAGTACCAACCATACCAATTAGTATATGGGCATCCAATAACAGTACCAAATTCATCTATGAAAAATACATAACCTCAATACAATTATGACGACTATTATTTTGAATTAAATAGGAACATGCAAGAAGCTCAGGCTCAAGCAAAAACTCATCTCTATGATTCCAAACAGAAATCGAAAGATCGTTACGATCAGAAAATCACACCTCTAACGATAAGTATAGGTGACAAGGTACTCATCCAAGAAAAAGCTAGTAAAGGTAAGCTAGCTCCGAAATGGATAGGACCCTATACGGTAATAGAAACTAACCCAGAATCTCCAAATATAACGATATTGAAGAAAAACAGACCAGTCACTCTGCACAGAAATTTATTAAAACAATTCTACGAAGGAAATTAAATGTTCTTGTTAAACTATTTTCAGCATCATTGCAATTACCACAGTTGGATATGCCCAACTACATAGGAAAATTGAATCAGATCATCAAGACAGACAATCAACTCCAGAGTATGCGATAACTCCAATCACAGAACATCAAGGACTTAACTACGAGTCCCATGGCCAAGTTGGTCTATCACATATTACTTAGGATTTAGTAGTTTACGTAAACCTAAACGAACAATTAGCAGAATACAATATATTAAAGTCCCACTATCAGAAAACAGCACAGTACTGAACAAATCAATCAGAAAACGAAGAATTCTCGAGGATATGTAAACCTTTTTTGCAACAGCTTACACGAGTAACACTACCATATCTATATGAGATAGAATCGAACTATCGAAGTCTGATGATAGCCATTGACTATGATCAACAGACAGCAAAGAAAAGTAGACGTGGATTGGGAAGTGCTGTTAACCGAATAACAAACGTAATTTACGGCATGTGTTCAAGAATTAACACTGACTTTATTGTAGACAATATAATAGAGTTAGGTAAAAGCAAATTAAAGAATCTAAACCTTATACACGACAGAACAAGAATCTCGGAAGTGGAGAAAACAGAAACTAATCATACACTGAAAAGTTTAAAAATACATCAGCAGCAAATTGAGAAAAACCTGAAACACCTACAACAGCAAATCGAGAACAACACCCAGAACATTGACATAATATCATTCAAAACAAAATTGCTGGAACAAGCATTTTTGTTTGAGATAATATTAAAAAGATTCGCCTATGACACGCAAAATCTCATGGCAATAGTATACGCAGCTCTCAATGGGAATTTATATACGAGCGCACTCACATCACAGACACTTATAAGTGAGTTGCGAGAAATAAAGATGAATCTACCAACGGGAAGTACTCTCCCAATGGAAATAAACACAGAATATTTTACAGAATTTCTCAGAATCTCGGAAATGACAATTTTTACCCAAAATAACTATCAAATTTTTGTAATAGAAATTCCTCTACTATCTAATGACAAATATACCGTTTACCACCCAATACCATTACCTATTCCACATAAAGATAAGACAATAGTATTAATAGATACTGAAGTGGAATATCTAGCACTCAGCAGTGATAACGAAAAATTTTTCACACTAAATACAGAGCAATGGGAAAAATGCAAAAGATTAGGGTTAGGCAAACTTTGCAAACAGGAATCACTAATCCATCACCGTTTAGGATCGGATTTGTGTGAAGTATCCTTACTCATGGACCCCCAACATTTCCCAAAGACTTGCAATTTACAATTCATGAGTCTGAATACGACCATTTGGCACAATTTAACGAAAACCAATGCATGGTTATACTATACTCAACATAGTACACCAAGTACTATCACATGTTCGGACTCACTTAAAAAATTCCAAATAGAAATCACAAATCTGGGTAGAATAACAATTCCTATATCTTGAAAAATGAACATCGATAACTCCATGTTTATAGCAGAGAGTAAATCCAATAGAAATTTTAAATTGGATATTATATCAAACAATGTTAGGGATATAACTCAATCAGAAATCACAGAACATCTTAAAGGAGTAGTTCCTCAGAACCTTACAAGCACGAAGTGCATTAAACATTTTAATATTCTTACCAGCAAAGCAGTAGAATTAAGTAAACTTATACATGTAATTTGTCTGAATTGAAATTCACACAATTTTACATTGTCAAAATTCGATGTTTAAATGCTTATAAAAAAAAGTTGTGAATATGTATTTTTAATATTTTTCAATTGCTACTGTAACAATATATCAGGAACCTTGTATTAAATTTTTACACTTTTTGGCCCAACAGATAAAACTTATTGATATTTATAGAAAAAAAAAACTAAAAAAATTGAAAACTGAAATTGTCCGTAAACAGCTCAAAAAGAGTCGAAACATTTTCAAAATTGTACAGTGTATTGGAAATTTTAATCTGAATATTCAGTGAAATTTTCATGTATCTATAGTTATTCGTTTTGGAATTACAACAAAATAAGAAAATCGCTACATGAGAAATAAAGTGAATATCCAAAGTTGTAAAAATTTGAATTTCAAACGCTCATAAAAATTTAATTTGACTTTCCGGTAGATATTTTTTATTGATAAAGGTAGAAAATCTTATGAGTAACCTTGTATTAGATTTTCAAATCTTAGATTTAAAAAGAAAAAATTTTTACGAATTCTCAACTCAAAATAATTTGCTAATTTTCGTCGGGTTTTTTTCATATTTTGTCACTTTTTGAACTTTAAATGCTTATAAAAAAAAACTGTGACTAACGATTTTTAATATTTTTCATCTGCCTTTGGAACAGTATACTAGGAGCCTTCTATTAAATTTTCAAGCTTTTTCAGCCAACAAATAAAATTGTATTAATATCTTTATAAAAAAAAAATGAAAAATGAAAATGTCCCTAAACAGTTCAAAATAAATCAAAATATTTTGAAAATGTTATCGTGTATAGAAAATGCAAATATAAACATCCAGTGAAAATTTCATGTAATTACGGTCATTTGTTTTAAAGTTACACCAAAAACCAAATTCAATTTCTGAAAAATCGATTTTGCGTAAAAATTCCCGTTTTTCCTTATTTTTTCTTTTGTTTTTCTTGGCGCTTTTGTAAAGTACTGGGAATTTTAAAATTTGACCTCCCCAATGCACCAACGATATTCACTTTCCAATCGAACAAGATACTGAAGTCGAAAATCGAAGCATTATTTCGACTACTTATCGTGTACACAGACACAAAAATTAAAAAAAAACCACACATCATTGTAAAATCAATACATTCATCGTTCTACTCAGATCTAAAATTTAAATTCAAATTTTTATAATATGAGTAATAATAAATATATTTAATAGATTAAAAGTAGTATTTTTTCAAAACAAAACTGTGTTTATTGTTTAATATAAAAAATGTTATAATAATGACTACAATTTAAAAATATGAGATTCGTGTAACCATATCAATGTTATTATTTTTTTTTTTCACAAAGTGTGATATAAGATATTCCATTTTATGAAAAATATGATTCTCTAAGAGGATACGACGTATACAATTAATAGTTATTTATTAATACATATTTATGATTCATTATTTTCTTTCATCTGCTCAGAATCGGTTTTTATCGAATGCAATCATTGGATTCAATTCGAGTAGGTACTGTAATAATGAAGCCTGGGCATAAACGCGTTTAAAAGTTAAAAGTTAAGTTAATTTTAAGTTAATTTTTTTAAATTTAATTTTCATTAACTTAATTTTTAACTTAACTTGTTTTAATTGATATAAAGTTAATTAATGACGAGTTACGTTTAATCAAATTCAATTTAAGATAATTTATAAATAATTAAATAATAAATATAACAAAAATAAAAATAATTATTGATATTACATAACCATTTACTAGAATAGAGAATTACAAATATAGTCAATTTAATTTCTTGTTCCATTAACCAGAATTTTTCAAGAAAAATAACTCAATTAAATACATTTTTTTGATAAAATTATCAAATTATAGAATTTTTAATTTTTAATTATATCAATACATTTAGTCTACACTAACTGGAGACTTGGTCTGTGTAATATGTGTAATACTTACTTGTATTATTAAATCAAAAGATTGTATTTGTTTTGGCATTTTCAGTTTTTCATGCTTTTCGTACCTAATACATAATTTTATTAATGCAGTACCTACGTATAGAAAAGCTATTGGCTATTTCCTGTGTTCAATAATATTAATGATTTTTATTATTTTAAACCATATTACTGGGTATTTACATAGATATTATAAAAAAAACTTTTAACTTAACTGAGTTAAATAAAAATTAGGTTAACTGTTAACTTTGAACCTTTTAAAATGTTTTCCATTAATTTAACTTAATTCAGTTAAAAATTATCATTAACTTGCTAAGGCTTGGTAATAATACACTATCCTGTCCGATTATAAACAAATTTACCTTAACCATATTTGTATAAAGAAAATTAGGTACCTAACATAAAAATAATTCAAGAAAGTACCTATAGTCATAAGTCATAACTACAATTTATTATTAAAATGCACACAATTTAATGGTTACACGAATCTTATACTTTTAAATTGTAGTCATTATTATAACATGTTTTATATTAAACAATAAACACAGTTTTGTTTTGAAAAAATACTACTTATAATCTATTGAATATATTTATTATTACTCATATTATAAAATTTGAATTTAATTTTTTATTATTATATTACAATATGTGTTAATACTTATTTTTACAAATATTATTATTATTATTAGGTTTACATCGACAACTGTTTCATATAACAGAAACTGGCATGACTAAAGTTTAAAAATATTAGATTTGTGTAATCGTGTCAATGTTATTATTACAATTTTAAAAGGGTACCTATTGGTGTAATTAATTTAAAATATAACGCAAAATGTAAAATTAGAGTTTGCATTTCATGAATTTTAATTTGACCTACACACAAGATTGGTATGTTTAAGACACAAATTTAAAAAAATTATTTTAACGTTTTGTTCATGATTAAAACAATAAAATATATTGTTAAGAACAGAGTAAAATCCAAGTGAATATTGTTTTTTTATTTTGCTTTATTATTAATACAGGGTGTCCCGTGAGGATTTACAACTGTTAGATATATTCCAAGGTAATCTTGTAGGAATTAGCTGTAGATTTTCGATAGGATATAATCCCGAAAATGGATCATTAGACCTAGGCACAACTTGACTGGACACCATTTTAGATACATCATTTTGGTTTCTCAATAAAGGGCCAATGACATTTTCTGCGATCTGCAGTTAACCAAATTGTAGGAACTACTAACTAGATTGATGTCATCAATAAATTCAACAACACTGTACTCCATAATTAATATTGTACCGTTATAATACCTATATTATTATATAATTATTAAACACAATTGAAATAGTATATTAAATATTTACAATTTTTTAAGCTATTCCTTTTGGATTATGGTATATAATGTATTTACAGTTTAATTAATTTTCATATTATGTATATAGTTGTATACACATATATAGTAGCCTGTATAGCACAAGTTTTAACCTTTACATAATATTATAACTAGGTATATAGCTAATACAGGTAAATTATATATTTTTTTTATTAATCGAATGAATAATAGGAAAATGCAAATGTTTATTATTATAAAACATTAACCAAGACTTGCATTTTAGGATCAATCAATATTAAATGAAAATAACCCACAAGACTAGTCAGAAGTATTTTGTACTTTACTATAATAAATGCATAATTTATCAGATTTGCATGGAGAAGTATACAAGTCACAGTTAACATTCGTTAAATTTCACCAATAAAATAGTTTTATTATTAAACAATATTATGCTTTTAATTTGAACAATCTTCTTATTTATCAATATACAAAAACAATTTTTAAACTGATTGCGCTAAGAGAAATACAATCTGCCATTTGAAAAAGTTTTATACTGTTTAATATTCAAGTGAACAAAATCAAAGGTTACTGGTCCATCACTGTACTCATTCTTATGAATTATTTTTGACTGACATTTCTGTTCATAATTAACTGTTCATAGTTAATGCAGTTATAATATTTATTTAAGTTTAAAACTGTAGGTAACCATTTTTAAACATTCATAGATTTTGTTATCCCTATAGGGTCTGTTGACTCCTGACAGAAACTGTACAGTACAGTTAATGTTATATGGTTTTAGCAATATTCTATGCTGCCAATAAACTCGATACTAATTGTTTATAATCTCACCTATTTATAGCCATGTATAAAAAAATACATAATATCAAAAACTTTAAATTTCCAAGTTCAATTAAATAAATGATAGTCGAATATAGGTACATGGTTTATTTAATAAAAAAAACTGTATTTACAAATTATATTGTTAACATAATTACAAAACATTTTGTCAGTGATCTGAAAAAAAAAAATCATCATATTAGTAAATGGAATGAGACTAGTGCCGCTGATCGATATGGATCTAAACAATTGATAATTTATTTTTGGTATTGGTAAAGTACCTATTAGGCATCCGGAGCACAATACATTTTGAGTGTTCTTCTTGTGCAGGGCACGGTTACACATTCATCGACGATTAGCGGTAATCGTAATCGTCTCCTTTGTCCGATTGAAATCTGTTCCTCTCCAGCTATAAATGATAAATGTGCATGTCAATATAACAGTGTTAGAGATACCAAAGGATAAAACAAATGCATATTGTACTAAGGTACTAGGGCTATATCTTCGTCTCCTAGAAAATATTGCCCAGAGTGCACTCTTAATACTATTATACCATATAACATGCAAGTCATCATCTATTCAAACTTCTCGTTTTCATGACAAGAGTAAATGATTTGACCATGGTCGGAAAATTGTATGAACTTGAAGTATTTAAAAAATGTAATGTAAAACTCACCAGGTAACTCGTTGTATTTTCCTCTGCAAATTACTTCTAGCTCGTTAGCCAACCTCGAGCCACAATAGTTGTCTATATTGTCCCAGTAAGGGTCGAGTTGAGGTAATACTACCCCTCGTCCAAACCCGACCAAACAAAATACCAGCAAGGCAATAATGAGTTTGGCCATCATTGATATTCTAATAACAAAACAATGTAAACATTTGCAGGATTAGTGGAATTGATAATTTGAACATAATATTTTCATTATAATCTTCAATGTACAAATAGGTATTATATTATATTCATATTTTATTGGAGTAAACCACTTAGAAATAACATTTTTTTAATATCGTTTAATCATATACATTTTTTTTACTGTTTAATGGTTTTTACACTTAATTATCCATTTTGTTGCATATATAAATTCCTCTGTGTTCTGAATTATATACTTATAAGTTATCTAACAAGCGGCTATGAAACAGTGAATACACCTAAAAACATCTCATACAACCGTGGTAGGTTAAGTGTCTTAATATCCTTTGTATATTACAAAAAACAAAATTCAAAATTTATTCGAATGTTTGGTTTGAGCTAAAATTACAACTTGAATTCATTGTATACGTATCAAACAAATTAAACTGTACACATATATTGAGTAGTAGTACAGTTTGTCGTGAATTATGATATTAAAATACCAATGAATAGCATTTCTAACTTTTATTCACCACATTTATGCTTTTTTAGCAATTTCCCCATGTTTTATATTTTTTAACAAATACTGGTGTAATTGAATAAAATCTCAATTTGGCATGTTTATTCAGGTAGAATGTTATGGAATCGAGTGAGAAAACATTTAAAAAACATCTTAAAGAACAAATATAGGTAACATAAATTAAATTATTAATGAAATAGGTAATTGAAAATATTTTAAGATACAAAAAACTTTTAAGATTAATGTTTTTGAATATTTGATGTGAGAAATTTTTTTCTTTCAAATCAAATACTCCAATAGGTCCCATGCTTTATTAATCTTGTTAATACTTATATGTTCCCCAATCGTAAAATATCACTATTCAGCTCGGAAAATAAGATAGACTAGATAGAGCCATTTGTACTTACCGACGACTGTTTGGATAAATGACGAATTCCAATTAATATGTTTTTGTAATGAGTCTGAAAATGATTGTGATTTGAGCAAAACTAAGGATACTCGAAAACGTGTTCACAACAACAGGTACACAATGCCGTGGTCGATGGCGTCCATCAGGTATCAGTAAATGTAGGGTACGTGGTGTGAGGTTAGGGGAGGTTGTTATCATTAATGTGCAGTGATGCAATATCATAAGTAACAAAATTATTTATTATTTAATTTCATTATAATGATCTATTACGAATACGGTTTGTAACAAGACATAATTACCTAACTCATTATAGTAACATTTACTACCAAGTACCTATACTCTATTCAGAATAAGAACAGGGAATTTCCGTTGACTTCACGCGATCTGCAGACACTGCGAGCCCTGCGGTATACGCTAGTGCGGTAACTCCTAATCACTTATAGACGTCATGATGATAACGTAGTGGTGGACTTGTGAAATAGTAGCAGCCATAAACGATATAATGCAAAGCGTACAATAATAGGAATACATTTTAGATTAAAGTTAATTCGCATTATACTGCCATATTAAACATGCAAATGTATACAATCTGGCTCAAGAGAGTTCGTATCTAAAATCGTGTCTGTGGTTGCCCATCGTTTCTCCTCCATACATGGAGGTACATCATACACCATCTGGTAGTCGGTCGACAGTTTTGTAAAATATTTGAGTAAAAGTATTCAAATACGTTATCTATTGATACTTTTTTAAATACTTTTAATTTTTAAGTATTTTAATGGTTTTTTAAATACTTTTTTTTATTTTTTTAATTCCTAATTTGTTTCTACTTATAATTATTGTTGTAAAATAAAAAGACCATGCCGTCATGATTTTACTTTAACATTATAACAGTGTTATATCACATAATTTATCATTTATGCCTTACAGTAAATTTGGTACCTATCGATTTTCTTCGATTAAATGTTTTTTTCTTCAGGAGACAGTTTATTGTCGACGATGTTCGAAACGATACATTTTCGGTCGGTATCACTATTAGTTTAAAGTCAATAAAAAAATGTATACGTGAAATGCTTCTGCTTAGCGGCTATTATACTATTGTGAATATTAGCTCGTGGCTGGTTACCATACAGGGTTAATGAGGCGAAGTTTCATGAGATAAAAGAAATCACGCACTCAATCACTCATGTGATATTATGTACGTATATCATTTAATTAATTTTGTTATGTTTCATACTGTTAATTAATTGTTAATCTCATTTTATGTTATGTCTTATCATTTATATCTTTATCACCAAGTTAGGTAGAACCGCGGTTGTAGTTCGATATGCCTCCAAGATCTTAAGAAGAGGTTAGCTAGTAACCAGAAAACGCGGTGATTGGCCGTTACAAGTGACGTAGTCAATAGACCTTATTATTAATATTAATTTACGGTCTATAGGTGGTTTATATGCTGTAGGCGCATAAACATTTTTAATTATAATTAAACTATAATATGAATGTGAATATATTTATTAATAATGTAATTATTTAATAAATAACCAATTTATTATGTAAATGTCGCATCCATTAAGTAAAATAGTTATATTCAGCTCCACCGGAAACCGACTGGACTCAGGAGCCTCCACTGTCGGACGAACCCGGTCATCAGCCTGCTGATCAGTTCACCCTGGAAGATCTACGGGACGCCTGCCTTCGGCTACCTGCTGGTAAAAACACAGGCCCGGACGGGATCCCTAACGAGGTCCTCCTCCGCATCTCAAGTTCCATACCTCAGGCTCTGCTGAGAACCTTCAACCACTGCCTGCCCCGGATCGAGTTTCCCACACGTTGGAAGACTGCCAGGCTCGTCCTCCTGCACAAGGGACCAGGAAAACCTACCCAGGAACCCTCCAGCTACAGGCCGCTGTGTATGCTAAACTCCACAGCTAAGCTGCTAGAACGGCTACTGCTGACGAGGTTGAACAGGCACCTCGACATGACCGGACAGAGGTCCGAAAACCATTATGGGTTCCGTCATGGCCGATCCACGGAGGACGCCACCGATCGGGTCATCTGCGCAGCTAACGGAGCCGCACTGAGCACAGTACAGCACCGTGACCTGTGCGTGCTCGTCTCCCTGGACGTACGCATGCGTTCAACACTGCTCCGTGACGACGCATTGATTCCGCTATCCGCGGGAAGCTGGTCCCTCCGCTACTAAACGGCATGATACGGTGTTGTGAACCCCTGAATAGTATTATATTATATTATGTTCACAGTATAAGAATAGTGTGTTGGTCGACGGCTCGTTGGCCGACACACAGGGAGGAGGTTAGTCAGTCGCATTAGAACCGAGCATCGTACTTAACGTATGTTTAAGAAGAGCATTTTATAACATTTTGTACAACTAGTAAGTGTTAACCGCGGCGGCAAAGATCGGCGAGAGCAAAACGCCGAAGTCAAGAACCATTAATATAAGTACCCTCGGGGAGGCCGAGCTGTTGGGCATGATCCAGCATTATGTCACTGGGATGAACAACTTTGCGTCCAATACACGCAATGTCCATAAGGAGCAGAAGGAAACCCTTGCTAAAACCTGTATGCTCCTAACACAGTACACCAGGGTGAAAAATCAGGGACCCGGTGACACGGTCCAGGCAAACGCACCCAAGCAGTATACGAAGGGCAAGGGCAACAACGTTGCCACACAAACGTCGACTGTAGAAGAATTTTCAGACAGCCCTCTAACGAGCACGCTGGCTGGCATTCAGGACCAACTGATGGCGCAGCAAAGGTCTATCGACCTATTAGTTGCTGGACAGAATAGGACAACTCTGCCCGTAAAACTGCAAAGCAAGAAACTGAAAATGCAGCGGCGGAAACGGCAGAAAAGTCTGCAGCTTCAACCGGAGAAGCAATTTTCTACTGACTCTGCATCACAAACGGCTGACTCAGAGAAGGAATTGGCCACCCAGAGCTCGCCAGCGGACCAATCGGAGACTCCCGGAGATAACCAAAACTCCGAATGGACGGAAGCCAGGAGGAAGAAGCCGAAGCCTGCCTTAGTTAACCGGGAACCAAAACGACCCCCTCGTAAGCCGTGTGACGCTGCTGCCTTGGTGCTCAAGCCTACCCCGAAAACGGAAGCCATCACGATTAGTGCCCCTAGAGAAGGGAAAACTTACGCGAGGGTGATGAAACGAGTAACGCAGGAGGTTAACCTCAGGTTAGGTTATTTATTTTGACTGAATTCTTTGATCGACAATTATAATCAACTTGTATTTTTAATTCGTTACTATTTTATTCAATATTGGTAACCTTGACAAATTGACAATCCATCAACTCCTATCTACCAAAAACTCATAGATAATAAAATAATTAAAAGGCCATATTAGCTTATAACATGGCCATGAACGTTACAAGTTGTCTTAAAATCAAATAATGATAAATCCCCTTGCAAGAGTGAGAAGCACTATATAAAAGCAGGTTGTCTCTCATCCACATTCCGGAACACAAACCGGTACATCAATATAGAATGGATATCCAATGTCCATTATTTTATTATCTTTGCCCGAACCGGTCCAAGTCGACACATACACCGTGCATATTTTTGACACCCACGAAGGTTCTTAAGGGGTGGTCTTGCAGGGTATTTTTAAATCATTTTTCTCTTCTGACTGCACACATTTATTTCCACAATTGGATTATAGCAGGGCATTTGTCTATGCAGACTTAACCCTACGGACTGTTATCCATTGACTGTGCCACCTATACTACTGTATACTATCAATGCACTATCTGTATTGTAAATAATAATTGTAAAATTCTGTTTGTAAATAAAAGTAATAATACTTATTAAGTAATATTTACTTGTAATAGATAATTTTTAATAGGTCGCCAGAGTGGTGCCGACTGAAAACGGAATTCCGGTTCCGGCCAACGGGGGAGAAACTGAACAGAAGCCAAACTGTATAAAACCGAACACCGGTGGGTCAACACCAGCGACCATGGAGGGCCAACATCGCCCTCCAACCACCGACAACGGACCGAAGGCTCGGTAACCGGAAAGCGGGGACCGAACGGCGACAACACTCAGGGCCTCAGTACTATCATCCGAAACTTTTCCACAGCGGCCCTGCGTCCCCCGGGGCATTAGTATTACACCCACAGCACGGTTGGTCACCGTCCGGGGGATCGTGATTGATAGGATAGGGCACTCAGGTCAGTCGCCTCAAGTCTCCGTCGACCGGGCACCCGACGCACCGATTAGCAAGCAGCCATTATTAGAAGGAAAACTGTATAAAACCAAAACACCGGCAGGTAACAGGCCAGACAGGGCAAACATCGCCCCCACCCGACAACAACAGTCGATTTCGAACTCTGGTAGACGAGCGGATAGCTGCTACACACCGGCGCACCCCCCCCCCCCCCCCCCCCCCCCAATCACTTCATCCGAAACAGGCGTGCCCCGGGACGCTAGTAGGACACACACAGTAACATCGGTCACCGTCCGGGTGATCGAAATTGAGAGTGAGAGGGGCCCCGGAGGAGGCTAAAATATAATTTTTTCGTAATACACATTCTATATTAAACTTGGAGTTACCATGGGGGCAAAGTGTATTTAAACCTTAGACGGCACCAGTGTTAGGGCCAGGTGGTGATCGTGTGACTGGATCGCCACTGGACGTAAAAGTTTTAATAAGAGTGCTTAATTTATTAATTGTTGGCTTATTTGTGTATGTTTGTCATCGGCGTATACGGCAATGTTTCGCCCAACTCGTGGCTCTTAACTCTACGACCTTTGTGTGTGTGTTGTGTGAATACACTGATTTTTGAGAATTTATGCGTGATTTGGTACCTCAACCTTAGCACAGTTTTTTATTTGAATGAGTATTTATTTGGGTACATCGTATGTATTAACCCTTGGTATAACTTTTGTGTACACAAATTATTTTTTGCATGTGAGCTTGTAGACGATATTATGAGTTTCCATGAATGTGTGATATTTCGGATTCACCTATACGTGAATATTGACTAGTGAGTATGTGATTACGATATTTTGACTTGACATGTGTTTTATATTTACACGATATTTTGACTTGGCGTGTCGTGTGTGTATCTATGTATATACCTATATTTTGAGTTTACTTGTGTACCTATGTCTTATATTTTGAATTTAGGTACATATGTATCGATGTATGAATAATGTGAATACGATAATATTACTTGTCATGTGTATGTATGTAGACGGGGTTTTTAGGGACTTATCAAACATATTATGTGTAATGTGTAGTACTGTAGTATGTGAATATGATTTTCGACTTAGCGAGTGTGTGCAGGCGTGTGCATTCAATATTTTAGTAAATAGGTACTTCAATGGATATATTGCATTATTGCGTATTTTGAGATTAGGTACCTACGTTATGACGATTTACAACATTAATGTACACATGTGTGGATCACTATTAACTTTAAATGTCCGTAACTAGTATTTATTTTTTTTATTATTTTATTTTTATAAATTATTATTTTTTGTTTTTATCATATTCATAAATAAAATGGACTGAAATTTAAATGAAACAGTAATTAGGTAGATCGTTTGTTATGGGAAAAATGTTAAAAATTAAAATAATATAGATTAAGTCATTAAAGGAACCTACATGTTTAGTACACGTATAATATACAATGAATACAAATATTGATTAAAATTAATATAAATACACATAGACCGAGCCTTAAGTGAACAATAAAATATTATATTATCTTCATTACTTAAAGAATCTGGAGTTGCAAAAGTTAGTTTTGTAGCTTGGTCGTTCAATTAGTAACAATCTATGTATAATATTATTTAATAATGTGTAGGTACAAACCTTTTTTTAAAAAAAAATTGCTTAAGACCATCTGTTAATATAAATAGTATTGTATTGCATTTTAATAATATCTTATATTATATTCATTTTAACAAATATTGCTCAACAATTGTCTTAAACATGTTATTAAGAATAAAAAGAAAAGTGTGAATAAAAATAATCTTATACTGAAAGATTTAATCATTATAATGAATAATATACCTTTTCATCTTTAATTCAATAATATAAAAATGATTAGGTTTTTAGAAATGTATAAGTTATATTTAGCTCATAAATAATACCGAAATATTTTATCTAATGGAACTTTTAACATAAATATATCATAATCAACTACATGTGTACCTATTAGTATTGTGAAATTATAGCTCAATAATACTTTTATTGACCTAGTAATTAATACTGCATATTTTTTTTCTTATTCTATAGTGATAAATTATTTTATTTTTTTGTGTGTTGAAACATATTTCTCATTTCAATATGAAACAATCAGTTCAATCGATTGTTAAATGTATGGTGTGTAAGCAATTTGCTGTGATTATAATATCTACAGTTATAGGTATTATATTATAATTTTTTTTTTTTAAACACCCGTCTTTTACATCTTTAACAACATTTTTATTATTTGTATGAAAGAATAAAGTGCAATTTAACTTCTATTTAAAAATTATTTTTTTTATTATTTATCATTTGTAATCGTGTTGTTATATATTTCCCTTTTACCTAATGGTTGATTTGGGTTTAATAGTTTTATTTATCAATTGTGTGTAGAATCGCATTTTTTTTTTAGCCTTAGCATTGATAATTGTAATATGATTAAATGCGTGTGACGAAATAATAGATCAAAGGATTCAAACAAAACATCATTGTCCGTCCCCATCGCCAAAACACCAATGCACAAAAATGTTCTACCAATCTAAGAACTAGAACGAAGACTACTAAATTTATATTCAATCACCACTTTTTTGGAAGAAGACTAATAAAAAAAAAGGTGCTCTGCTGTACAGTAGGTTACAAGTGGGTCACTGTATAATGGATGGTATTAAATTTGAATTCAATGATATAATATCATTTTACAAGAAAAACGATTCTGAGCGGAGACGGTATGTCAGTCTAGATATAAGATATATTATTAGAAAAAATTGACCTATCATAGGTACCAGGTACCTACCAATAATAAGTTCCAAATCAATCATATCAACGATATAAAATATAATAATAATGTGGTCCTCTTTACTCAATAGAGTAAAAATAATAATAATAATAATTACTAATTAGTAAAGATGTATAAACAAAACAATAATATAGTATACCTATACAATTCTGGCACGACAAATAAATAATAAATAATAAAGACTGGTTATATAAATAATAAATAATAAAGACTGGTTATAAAGACATATTTTATGTTACATAGGGGTGTGTTGTATCATAAATGCATAATATATAAAAAATATTTTAACTATATTAACTAGGTAAAGTAAACACTAAACAATAATTTGCAATAGGTAAAATACATGTAATATGATAAAATATATGTAGTACAATAACAATTATTAACAATTGGTATAATTTTAAGCATAGCCAGTAATTATAATGTAATTAGGTTACATTTAATATCAATATAATCGTTATATTATATTTAAGTAAGTAATATGGGCCAGGTGGTGATCGTGTGACTCGATCGCCACTGGACGTAAAAGTTTTAATAAAAGTGTTTAATTTATTAATTGTTCGTTAAAATATTTAAAAAAAAATCTCGAGTGGAGGTGAGACACCCCCTCCCATCACAAGACCCTCTCAAATGACGGCCCTGATGGCACCGATGAGATAATTTAAATATTCAAAATATTAAAACCTATGGTTAGGCGTATGGAATTGTAAAACGAACTTTTTAATTGACTGTATTTTATTTGTTATTTTAGATTCCGAGCGGAGCGATTAGATCGCTGTTCAATACCTGTGGCCAACATTGAAGCACTGTGCTTCTAAATTTTGTAATTTTGTAATTTTGTATTTTTTAATAATTATTTACTACGCGATTCGTTGACATACAATAAAATAACACGAGTTAAGTTAATAATATAAGATAATTTTATTATGTATGCGGCTGTGTGATGATGTCAATGCGACCGCATCGCCGCACACATAATAGTTTATTATAATAGGTAATAATTACTGCGAACAAAATATAATAATATACAAATATTTTTATGCAGCATTGTCGTCGTGGTAGTCCATTGATTATGTAAAAACGTCATCCGGTCAGCGAATGAATCTTTAATGTTGTTATTATTATTATTATTATTGTCATCGTCGTCGTCGTCGATTCGCCGTCGAAGGGGAAATAATATAATAACCGTCTGAATTTCGGTAAACAATAATGATAATATTATTTTGGAAACGTTGGTTCGTTATAATGATTACTAGCTAGGTTCGATATTGTGACGATTACGGACGACCCGGGTACGTATCGCAGGTGACTGTGAACGGGTTGCGATTGTTTCGAAGGATTTTTTTTTTTCAAAATAAACGTATACAAAAATGCATGTGCGGAACTGTTCGACGTTCATAGATGTATTATTATAGAGGTAGCTATAATAATAACATTGCTTATAAAGTATAAACACTAGTATTTATGATCAATGATAATAACCATATAGTGTTTTGATTGTCAAAGAACCGACGTGCCCGCGTCGTCGTAACGTAATGATAATAATTAATAATATATTATTAATTATTATGTGAGCTGTTTTCTGATCCGTTTGGCTTCGAGAAACAAATGATATTTCGTGCGATACCCAACACCGGAAAAGTATATCTTGCACTTTTTTTCCCACTTGGGATTGTACCGCGGGTAAAACTACGTCCGAATCGTTTTGTAATCGACACACGAGTTGTGTTTCTCGTTTGTATACGACGTAGGTATTATCTATACCTATCCATATGTATCGACGGACGACAAAATCGCCAAACGGAATAATATTAGAAAACAAAAATTATAAAATATAGTCGATCACTGCTATATTATATATATATATATATACGCGAGAATAGACGCATAACCGTTATTAGCATCATCATAATTGATACGCCGATATTCATATAATAACAAACAATAATATTGTTATAACGACAGCAGTTAATGTACAAAAATCAAAACGACCTGTTGCGAATAATAATAACAATAACGATGATGATAATTATTAAATAGACCCGAGACCGTCTAAAAAGTATTGTTCGTTTACTGCACATTACACATTTACACGATTATACACCACACAACAAACGCATCCGTCAATCGGATTCGTAGTCGTCCATATCAATTAATATTTTAAAATATATTATTCTCATATCGATGTGAAACTATTATACCGACACTTTTAATTACTTTTTTTATACCGACACAAGTATATATTATTATTATAGTGCAGGTACTTACGAGTTATAATAATAATAATATGTACATATTTATGTAGATTACGTATATGCATTATATCAGTATATGAATTGTCAAAGAGACAATATACAGGGCGATTCTCCAAACATAATATGTTCACTCCCTCAATGTAATGAATTCATTTAAATTATAATATTTGGAATATTTAAGTTGTATTCAAATTTTTAGATTTTTTACACTGTTTGAGAAGTTACTATTTTTTTTTCATTAAACATTATAAACAAAAATCGACGGTGTTCGAAACACGTACGAAAATACTGTCGATGGGCCGAATACTTCTCCAAGATAGGTATACAAATACCATCATATTCACATGGTTAGGTCTAGGTAGGTACTTAGTCTATTTCCCATGTGCGAAACTCCCTGATTGTTGTATCCATATAAATTATAAATTGTATAAACCAAAGTAAAAAAAGGTGGTTAAGTCGATGTCGCTCTGATGTACAGTAGATTACAAGTTACAGTTTCTGTATAATGGGTGGTATTAAATCTGAATTCAATAATATAATATCATTGTATACAAAAAATTGGTCAGTGTGTATATTTTATATTATGTATTTATATTGTTATTATTCATATTATAAAATATACAGTAGCCGGTAAGTAGGTATACATATATGTGCGTATGTATGTGGTGTATATTATAACCAATTACAACAAATTAACTAAAATCGTTATTCTTAGTTATTTAATAAGTAATTTCCTCTAAATTTGAACATGAAATAAGTAGTAGGTAAGCATTGAAAGGACGTGATACCCGCATGTGTTAACGTTGCAAATTCTACGCTCAACATAATACGTGTAGCTCCGTTAGTTAAAAAAATAGAGCGAATTTACCTCTTATAAAATGTAAAGGTAAAATATTATAGGGGTGAAGGAATTATATAGGAAATATCATATGCTTTTTATTATATTTAATTTTAAAGAGAGTTATGAGTATTAAAAGATGTATAAACATTTTAAAATTTTAAAATACTCCACATAACTCGCTTTAAAATTAAAGTATAATAAAATGATACTGCCTAGATAATAATATTACCTTTAATATTTATATATGAGGTCAATTCACTATAATTTTTAAACTAATGTAGCTAAACATGTTCTGCCGACTGCTGAGCGAACAATTTGCTATGTTATACGCACTTGTATGATGACGGAGACATTATATGTGGGTATCACGTCCTCTTAAATACACATAGTATCAAAGTACTTAAAAAAAACAAGAGTTTATTGATAAACAAATAAACAGCTTAAACCATAAAATTATATTTCGTCTGAGATTTAAATATATTATAAATCTTCATACACAGACACACAGTGCAAAACACATTTGACATTTTCTTTTGAGCTGTAATATCGGTTAATATTTTATTTTATTCGATGATAATTTAACAATTTTACTAACTAGTTGTAATACCCATTGTTAAACAGATTTCCAGTGTCACCACCGCCGAGTTCTGTTGAACCATGCAGGTAGAGAAATAATTGTCGAACTATCGTTTTCTTATTATCATCTACAAAAATAAAATAGCTGAGAACGCGCCGCCGTTACAGGTAAAATGTGTGTGAGTGTGTGTGTTTACGCGACTTTTATAATAATTGGTGTTTTCCACAGGTGGTGGCAAAGATGCCCGCGGGACGGAGAGCGGTATCGCATAATTTATACTGGCAATTATGATGTGTATTGAATTTTGACCGTTACAGTAAGTTCAATATATTTTTCAAGCAAAACATTTGAACTGGTATCGTTATATTCTCAACAACAATATTTTATAACGATCAAAACAACACAATTCTGACACATCTGTAATAATTACTGTAATATCATGTAAACTGTACGGGCATCTGGAATAATTGCATGGATTTGTGATACCTACTCACACAACATAAATCAATAAATAGTAGGTACATTTGTATATGAGTATTTCGTCATTTATCATATTAGTACCCTAGGTACATGGTTAAAAAAACGCATATCTACACATTTATTTCAGTTATTTTATATTAATTATAAACGAATATTAATTTTATACGAGTAATATCGCTATGTACCTATATACAATTAACAAAAACGATACATACCAATGACTCTAAGGTCTCATTTCTCATAGTTATTTATTGCCTTTTTCTAAAACTAAAAGACATGATCTTTACATTTATCAGTTAACCCAACAGGCAATACAGCGTTAGTGAATTTGTTCCAATCAGTCTGGAGAATTATACCGGCAACGAAGAATAAGGATTATAATATAATCGTGGGTACTTGAAACTTTTAAAGTAATTATTATTATATTTTTTATATACAACGACATTTTTAAATGCAAATTTTCGGCATAAATTAATTCAATATCTACTGTATTACTAAAAAAAAAAAATACTTTAGTTAGTAGCTAAAATATCATAAGATATACTTAGTAATATAGGCCGACAGACCGACTTTGCTCAAATCGTTTTCGTATACAAAGATTTTATGCCACGCAACGGGCAGGCAACCACACACATTTCTTGCGTTTGTATCCGAAACCCAAATATTTTAAAATTAGGTAGGTACCTACTTAAAAAATAAATATGTAATATTCACCACTATACACCACTCACGTCTATGAACGATTTATCCATAGTGTTTATGCTGTATAATATAAAGTAACAAATAAAAAATTACTACTTGTTCGAGATCAAACGTAAAAAATTACGATTATCGAGCGTCAGAGTTTTTTTTTTTTTTTATTATTACGATTAACTTTACTTCAGCTGTGACGTGTTGTAGTGCGTGCCTGTCAATGGTCGCCGGTGTAATACGTGCCTCACTATTGTTCGCAGCATAATATTATCGTCATTAAATTTAAAACCCATTTTTTATAAGCAGTCTGATGTTTACAGCTTCACCGCTGAAATTAATCAATTTTCCGTTTTCATCGGTCAATGAAACTCGTACGAAATCAATAGTATTTGTTTTCAGTTTAAATAGCACATTATATGTAGCGGGGGATCCTGAACCGGCTGTTTCATACTACTTATAATTATTATATAATTAACAAAAATATACTGAGTACCTACCTCAGGTAGGTATAGGTAATCAGTATATTTTTTGAATACCCCAGGTGGGACTTGGGTTTAGGTGAAAAAAAATATCTTGTTTAACAACTTTTTAATTATATTTTACGTGTAAAGGCGAATGTGCGATAATGATAGTGATCCCTCGGGTCCTAATCTGTTCTGTTTTCCAATGGTCCGGGCAACACCCAACTGCATAGATATAAGAATATTGGCCAATAATTAATATTTAAATAATCACAGTACCTCTTACTCACTCTCCACTGTCATTCCCTGTCGTCCGTCGTATTTTTCGTGTCTTTTTGCGGACGATGATGAAACGAAGCATTCGGCGACTGCCGACACAAAATCATTTTTATACGCCATTTCGCGAACATTGAGGGACAGAGTTCTCGTTTCGCCTTCGAGTGGCATGTGAAGAGCACAATATCGTGCTTGGTTGGTAATGTACCCCCTTTTTTAAAATATTATTTCGAAATTTAAATCAACCGTAACTGGTAATTCATGTATTTTCTACTACCTACTTGGCTACTTATTAGCCTTTAGTTATTATACTAATTTTATTATTTGTCTCATTTTCGATAATTACGTCGTTACACACTGACGTACCGTGTGTAACTATAAATTTAATATTATATTGTGTTTAAACGACGCACGTTTAGTACCTCCTCTCGACTATGTGTGACGACACTGACGTGAGGTGTCGTGAAGTACCTATTGCAACGGACCGATTAGCCAAATTACTTCAGTAATGATTTTTTGCCTATTCGTCTTTTTTTTTACAATAACTTAATAATGTCTGCAAATAACAATTAAGTGAGTTAATTTTCCCCCTAAATATTAAATGTGTTATTTTTTATTAGCTACCTTAAAACATCACATATTACTCTATATTATACATATTGGCTATTATCTACGATTGTAACTATAATATGCCTACATATTTACATTATAATATTATAATAATTACCTATTTAACATATGTTTTTTTATTTAATTAAGCTAAACTACGATGTATAATGCATTTTTTATTATTATTATTTACTAATTGTATTGTAGATATACAATGATATATTTTGAAGTCTGGCATAATACTGATTGTTTTGATTTTTTTTTTTTTTTTTTGATCACAATAACATCGACAACAAAGGCCATTAGTTACAAATATTTACAATTATTTACAAATGATATACGATATTAGAATAAATAATTAGGATTATAACATTTTTTTATTTTTTAATACGATTAAACAATTTTGTTTGTTTTGTAAAATTAATTATATCTAGGATATTTTCTTGATTGGGTCCAAGTGTAGTGTGAAGGTGGTATGATATCCTATGATCAGAGCGCTCTTGAAAAACAAGTCTTCGAAACAATCCATATATGATAAAGTAGCCGAAGCCATAATATTATCGGTTGTTTGCGCTGCGGTGTGCCAGCAGCGGCTTAATTAACTAACTAGTGAGGGCCGATAAGATAATGAGTTACATACCTGCCCGAAGAATGTTGATGTAGGTATAATAAATAAATACTGTTATCGAAAGCTAATAAATACGTAACACACTTGTGCTCTGGACGGAGGTAGAACACGTACTGTGTTTTAATTTAAATTATACCAACATCTATTATTTGTCTTTCATAAATTCACCGACTATAATATTATAGTTGTATGAAGAAAATAGTTTATTTTATTAATACAATTTTGTTGCTGTAATCTTCCAAGCTTACGAAGGTACCAAGGATAACGATCCGCTTTGATCCGTGGATCTTGAGAGTGTGGAGGGTGGGGGGGTCGATGTAGATGGCGTTCTCGAATGTTTCCTGTCGGTATTTGTTGGCGCTCAAACAGAACACCTGTTGCGGTGGGTTGTACAACTAGTTTAATCATGAGCCACGGTTCGACAATTGACACCGTGTCGTTATTGGTACATACGTTGTAAACGTGTACGCCTAATACGACTTGTTGAAGCCACCGTTATTCACAAAGTTGTCGATCTGATTTCCATTCAGTGGCGTACTTTGAAATGGTTCTGGGGTGGGATATAAGTTTTTATAATCATAGGCTATGCCCCCCACACCCCCCTTGTTCGTTAATATTCACACATCATAATAATATTATATTAATTTATTATTATAAATTAAATGAGATAGGTAAATGATAAATGGTAATACAAAGTTAACAATTAAATTAAATTAATTGCATGATTCATAATATAAAGAACAATATGATTTGTATTTTTACTTAAAATATCTAGTATGACTTCAGGATTTATTATTATATCCCGATGCACTATCGATATTGTAGTCTACTCAAGCGTTCTTAATAACAATTTTAAATTTTTAGATACATAAACTATATTTGTATATAAACTCTGTTTTTTTGAAAACTGTAGAGCTCTATATATTTATACAATTTAAGCGATGGTATTTTTGGGTATTTCGATCGAAAAAATATATCAATAAAACATATTACTATATTAAGTAAATAGGTACCTACAAATAAATGTTTCTAAGCGGTATATAAATTGTGCACGCAGTATATTGGCATGTTTTTATAACATATATGTTACTACTGTATATACCTATATACCTATAATAAGTATAGGTAACTACTGCCGCTATATAAACTTGTGTGTACAAAATATACATTTTATCAGGAAAAGAAGACGTCGATGTCTGATCGATGACAAAACGAATAGTTATATACCATCAGACCCGCTGGTTTTTGAAAACTATATAGCCCTATATATTTATACAGTTTAAGTGACGTTATTTGTTGCATTTTGATCGAAAAAATATATCAATAGGACACATTACTACATTATTCAGTATAGATAGGTACTTACTAATAAATAGTTCTAAGCGGTATATAAATTGTGCACGTGGTATATTGGCATGTTTTTATAGCATATATGTTACTACTATATATACCTATATGCCTATAATATGTATAAGTAACTACTGCAGCTATATAAAATAATGTGTAAAATACATACCTTTTTATCAGGAAAAGACATCGTCGATGTCTGATCGATGTCAAAACGAATAGGTATAAACCATTAGAAACTCTGTTTTATTGAAAACTGTAGAGCTCTATCCGTTTATACAGTTAAAGCGACGGTATTTTTGTGTATTTCGATCGAAAAAATATATCTAAAAACATATTACCATATTAAGTAAATAGGTACGTACTAATAAATGGTTCTAAGCGGTATATAAATTGTGCACGCGGTATATTGGCATGTTTTTATAACATATATGTTACTACTTTATATAGGTAAATAAATATAACTATAATATGTATAGACATATCGTATATACCTATACATATACAGGTCCTGGATCACAATCATCTCTTAAAGCCCAATTTCGCTGTCTCAGTTCATATGCTCCAGTAACATGTGAGCAGATTTGAAGGAATTGCCATGTTGAAATAAGTCTCAAATCATACATCACTGAAGCATTTTTAATTCGTTTACTATTGGCCAAAAATTTGGTTCTCAAATAGCATATACCTAAAATATGTATAGGTACCTACTGCAGCTGTATAAAATTGTGTGTGAAATATATATCTTTTTATCGTATAAAGACGACGTCGATGTCTGATCGATGACAAAACGAATAGTTATATACCATCAGACCCGCTGGTTTTTGAAAACTATATAGCCCTATATATTTATACAGTTTAAGCGACGGTATTTTTTGCATTTCGATCGAAAAAATATATCAATAAGACACATTACTCTATTATGTAGATATAGGTACCTACTAATAAATAGTTCTAAGCGGTATATAAATTGTGCACGCGGTATATTGGCGTGTTTTTATAGCATATATGTTACTACTATATATACCTATATGCCTATAATATGTATAAGTATATCGTATATACCTATATAAATATAATATGTATAAGTAACTACTGCACCTATATATAATTATGTGTAAAATATATACCTTTTTATCAGGAAAAGACTTCGTCGATGTCTGATCGATGTCAAAACGAATAGGTATAAAACATTAGAAACTCTGTTTTATTGAAAACTGTAGAGTTCTATCTGTTTATACAGTTAAAGCGACGGTATTTTTGTGTATTTCGATCGAAAAAATATATCTAAAAACATATTACTATATTAAGTAAATAGGTGCGTACTAATAAATGGTTCTAAGCTATATATAAATAGTGCACGTAGTATATTGCCATGTTTTTATACCATATATGTTACTACTTTATATATCTATATATCTATAATATGTATAGGTAACTACTGCAACTATATAAAATTGTGTGTAAAATATATACTGTTTTAACAGGAAAAGACGACGTCGATGTCTGATCGATGACAAAACGAATAGATATAAACCATTAGAAACTCTGTTTTATTGAAAAGATAGAGCAGTATATTGGCATGTTTTATAATATTTATATTACTATTGTTTATTTTATACCTATATACCTATAATATGTACCTATAGGTAACTACTGCAGCTGTATAAAATTGTGTGTGAGATATATACCTTTTTATCATAGAAAGACGACTTCGATGTTAGTTATAACATTAGACCCTCTGTTTATTTTGAAAAAGGTAACGCACTGTGGTGTATTGGAGTCGTATAGTACGGTTATAGTATGTACCAAATTTACTACATATTATATGATCGCTACATCTTAATTTTTTTTGGGTGAAATTTCTGAAAATGGTGGTTTTCGACAGCTGGTCTAATAATACACGGAAATTCTGGTTTTTAAGGCCTTTATACAGGGTGATATTTTTATCATTGAACACTCATTATTTCAAAAAGTATTAATGTTTAAGAAAATATTTTTTTACATAGTTTTAAGTTGTTAAAAAACAATATTTTTAAATATTTTTTATCCTTTTAATTTTTTAAGTTTTTTACTTTTTTGAATGACAACATGTAATTTTAATTTTATATTCAAAAACAGAATATTTTTCTGAGTATTTTAATACATAAAAATTGAATTTAGGGCAAGTAGTTTATGAGTTATAAGTATTTAAAGTTTAGATGAGCAGAGTAGTGGACAAACATTTCGCGGGGTAACCCCGTTCCACTCTACTCCGCTCATCTAAACTTTAAATACTTATAACTCATAAACTAATTGCCCTAAATTCAATTTTTATGTATCGAAATACTCAGAAAAATATTCTGTTTTTGAATATCAAATTAAAATTACATGTTGTCATTCAAAAAAGTAAAAAACTTAAAAAATTAAAAGGATAAAAAATATTTAAAAATATAATTTTTTAATAAAAATATTGTTTTTTAACAACTTGAAACTATGTAAAAAAATATTTTCTTAAACATTAATACTTTTTGAAATAATGAGTGTTCAATGATAAAAGAATCATCCTGTATATATATTATATTATATATTATATAAAGATATATGGCAGTAAGATGGCGCTGGTCGGTATAATTCGGTCTTCTATAATATTATAATGATTAACGGTGTATATGAGTAATACGGTGATAAAATGATAATAGGTGTATACTACCTATATCAGTATTCTACATAATATTGTATTAAAATATAGATACCTATCCGATGACAACATTGACAACTAAATCCACTAGGTATCTTCTTTCGTTTATGTTATATTATATTAATTACGATAATGCTTATTTATATTATATTGTACTATAAATAGTAGGACATTTAAGAAATAATAAATGTATAACTTTAAAGTAAGTAGGTACTTAGTGGTGTATTATTGATTTTTCCATATATTTTTAATTATTATTTTATATGAACTTATACCTATATTAGAAAGGTGGGCAAGTGGGTGTTGGTACCTATTCTGTACAGTACGTTAAAATTGCTTCACCTTAATGGATGATGTTAAATTTGTTTCTTAATTAGTGTGTCAAACTTGAATTAAATTGTAAATCAGTACATATTATGAAAAATGATTTAGAGTGGATTCTGCCTTTTAGTCTAAATTAGTTATTGTAATATACATTTTATATTGCAGTTATAGTAAGTACGAAGTATTTACCTACTAACTGTTGTACCTTATATACTGGTGTGACTCCGTAACTTTTTTTTTTTATGTAGTACCCGGTATAGGGATCTTAATGGTTTTAAAGGTCTTAGTGGATTATATTACTGTAATTTAGATCGAGTGTACAATATACGGTTTTATATTTGCTGGATCCAAGAGCTGTATTACAATGTGACCTGTATCCGGATTAAAATGTTATTATTTATGAACTCAATAGGTTCGTTATTAATATATTTCAAACTGCACCAGTCTTGTGAATAATACTTTTCAAATATTTTTAGAATACGTATTTAAATACTTTTAAAATAAAGTATTTAAATATAAATACAAAAACCTCAAAAATCAATAAATTAATAATTAATAATCAATGTCTAATCGACTATAACCACTACTGGCACTACTACCCATGTCACGAAGTACTATTATTTAATATTTTCTCTAATCAAGCCAACCAATCTATTGTGCTTATTTTAAAAAAAATTTTATACAGATTTTACTATTTTACCTATTAATAAATATGACAAAAAAAAAAAAAAAAATTCAACAACATTAATACCTGGATTGATTCCGATATCTTATATTTAATTTATAAACTACTACCACGCAGTACCACCTATTACATAAGAAGAAAGACTATTTAAAGATTGGTCAGTGCCATGGTATAATATGGTAGTGAGAAGCCGAAAGTTGTTTCAGTGTTCAGTCAGTCTGTTATCTGCTTGTATTTTGGTGAAACCTTATTTATAAATTATCCAAAGTTAGAATGATTTTAAAATATTTTGAATACTATAAAGAAGTTTAAAATAGTACATTCCGATTTATTAGTAATTGGAATTTGGAGTAGACCACGATAAGGAAAAAAAGTATTTAGTATTCTAGAATAAAAATACAAATAAAAAGTATTTTTTAAGCATTTAAAATGCATTTATTAAAAAGTATTTAAATAGTTGTATTTAAATACAAGTATTGGAATACTTAACAAGAATGCCCTGCAACCCACTTGTGCGATATTAGTAAATCGCACCGCGCGACCTATTCAGACCTGTTTTCGGTGGATTATTGTCAGATTTATTGAAGGGGTGAGTTTCACGTGACCAACAAACCACTGCCCATCTACTCTAGCTACGCAGTGCTGAATTGACTGATTAGCTGCATATTACTAGATTGTTGACATATATTATATTGTTCAAAATTAATTACACTTATTTATTTATTAGGTACCTCTATATGCTACAATTATTCGTGTGACAACCACGATTAATAAAGATATACAGGTTGCAAATTGACTACTGTTAAGGTGCATTACGAAATGGCTACCAATAATTAACCAGTGGAACTCCAAGCGGCAATATTACAATTAACCGATTATATATATATAGATGTGAAATTAGCTCTAAACGTCGACCCATATGGTTGAGTGTTGACATCAAGCGCCACTAGTTAATTATTATATTGTATATCTTTAATCGTGGTGACAACTTAGGTGTTTACGTTCTTACGTATCTCCAAGGGTGATTATTAACTGCTATTTTTCGTGTGAGAATATACATTCGCCAGTTTCTTGTGATATATAAAAGTTGTGACCCGATTGATATCTACCATAATAATATAATATTACCTTTATATAATATTATCGTTTAATATTCAAAGACATCACTCTTCCTAAGAAATGAAACCAAATTTACAAACTTGAATTTATAAAAATAATATCATAACAGTTATTACCAGTGTCATAATATTATAAAAAATATCATACGGGACAAACATTATAAATAAACAAAAATAACATATTTAAGTGAAAAATTAATATCAAATACATTTTTACTAATGCCCCAATAATATTTTTTTTGTAAACAATACAATATTTTTAGATAATAATGCCAATGTTACAGATAATCCTAAATCTTAATAAAAATGAGAAGGAAAATAAAGTTTGGGATACATCTTTTTATTTCAAAAATGTTTAATTAGTATATATTGTACCTACATTAAAAAAAAAACCTGGGACGCAATTCGTATATAGGTATGCAGTGTTGTAATTTAGTATGTACCCAAAAAAATTCGCGCCCTCTATTCGGAAGAAATTTTTACCTGGAGATGCATCTCGTTGTCACACTGTTCTCTCTCTCCAACACACTCTCTCTTAGTCTCACTCTCTTTACCACCCGGCACCGTCGTATTTTTTGTGCCGTTTAACTATGAACGGCACCTACCTGACTTGACAACCCCCACCCATTCGATATGTTTGTTGAAAAATACGAGGTAGCAGTGTCGTCTGAACACCTAGTTCGATCTCAAAAACGACCTCACACCCATCTCAACACTCCTGTCGACGACATCATTTTTCGAACGGTAGGTATCCACATGGACAGCGTAACCCACGTGGCCACGTGCGATGGCGGTCAATACATTTTTGCTTAATTTTAACCACATATAATTACAGAATCATAATGTCAAGGATTTCTCCTCATAACCGTCCAAGATTCAACGCCAACGATGCGGAGAATGTGGATCCGGTGCCAGATGAGATGCCAAGAGGGCCACTGCCAGGAAGGCCACCGCCGTCGATAAGAATACCGGGCGTCGATAGACATATAAACGCCTTTAGAAATAGGTAACGAAAGCATATTTATAATATTATTAAGATGACACTGAATCACAATGACATGCAAATACCTAAGAATGTTATGTCTGTCGACTTTCTTTCAAGCGTACACAATTCGGCAATTGTTTGTACAATAGAACCGATAATGTGTTTTTAGCTTAAGAACACCCGCATGCGTTTTCTCCGTCTTACAAATGCACAACATAGCAAAAACTGTTTTGCGCGGGACAACTATGCTCCATCTGTATTCATAGTAGAATTAACAAAAATACACAACTCATAGGGAAGAACTTTATCTGTGTCGTAGCCCTTTTATTATTTGGATAACATAAATATAATTAAAGTTATTAGATTGAGAACATTGAGTTTTTTTTTGTTTATTTCGTTTAATTACCTATTAAAAACTGTTGGTAAGTGCTATAAAAAAAAAAAAAAACGCCACGACCCAGATTAAGTACTTCCTTATGTGTTGTTGAATTTTGGCAATTCTACTATAAATAAGTAGTATAGTTGTCCCGCGCAAAACAGTGTTTGCTATGTTGTGCAATAATTTTAATTTTTGATTTTACTCTAAGATTACATAAAAACATATCAAAAATGATTCTGCGTAAATGCGCTTTGTCTATGTTGCGCGTTAGCCAGATAGAGAAAACAAATAGTGCGTTGATATTCTCGTAAGGGGATGTATGACGTTTTAGCCAAAACATACCTGGTGCTACAAATCTTTATTACTAATGCGATAGTACTTTTTAAATAACTGCCCATTAGTTTATTATTGTAAATATTTGTTTGTTTTTTGTTTTCTTTAAAGGACAAACGAGAACAATATACTACCCCCAACATACCGCAACCGTTTACAATTCCGCGATCGAACCAACTGAATTATTATTGTAATTTTTTTTATTATTATTTTTTTTTTTTTTTTATTAGTACTATTTTTTTTTTGTTCTGATCAAAATCAATGGTGTTGTTTTCTTGTGATGTCCATACGGTGTGTAATTACTATAATATCATGTGTAGAACACATTATTAGTAGGTACCATAATATGGAATCCGTCGGATACCAGCCAATTTGTAACAATACACAATTATTGTAGGTAGTATCCTACCTATCAATATGAATGTCTTTCAACTAACTAAATTTAATGAATTATAATATTTACATATAATATACATCTAAATGATGTAATAATTCTACACAATTAAATGTATGCATAATTGATGTTTAAGTACAGTTAGACTACCTGTGTACTATTATAATTAATTAATTTTTTCAATTAAATAAATATGCTAATATTGTAAAATATGTTTTAAGTTTAATTTTCAAATACTGATAAATACCAAAACATTTCCTATAATATTAGGTACTCAAAATAATACAATTCATATTATATTTTGAACGGAGCCAAGAATGATGAATGTGTATGTTTTACAATGATATGTGTTTTTTTCACTATCTTTTCAGATGGGAAAGTGAATCTAGTACTTTTTAGAGGTCATCGTTGAAAATCCCCAGTAGTTTGTAGGTACCTACATACTATGCGAGTAGAGTCAAAATGTTTATAAGGCTTACATTTTCCTACAGAAAGTATATTACAATACTTTTTATATATTTGAGGTAATTAAATAGGTAGCTACTCAGTATATATAATCATATCAGTGATTATATATATAATTAAGCACACACATTGTGCAACTTTATGTAATGTAATATACTATATAGGATACATAACCGTTAATCGACAACATTAATATCAATCTATAAGCAATAAGTCCTGCTACATAGTATAGATACTAAATGTATAAACATAACTGTTGATAGGTAAGTTGGTTACTATGAGTATAGCCTATATTGGCGGTTAAATATTTAATCAAATGGATAAATTCTGTAATTACCTATGTAGTGTAATATAAGTATAGAACGGTTCCTTGACGGAGTTATGCTGTTATTATTTATAAATGTCAGTATGTACTGCTACGCACAGGTAAGTACTGTAGTAGTTACCTTCTGAGTAGTCTATATATTAGGTAGTTATTTAACTAAACACACAAAGTGTGTACCTAACCATTATAAGAATTAAATTTAACTAACAAAAAAACAATATCAATGATACACACCTATTTTTTTTTTACATAAGCTGCATACCTATTATAATTTACATTTAATAAATAAAACTTACGTATATTGCTTAACGTAAGCACAATTCTGTGGTTTGCATTAAATTAATTTACTCAAACATAACAACAATAAAATAAATAAAATTCCATATATAAAACTGACCATTAATTCTTAATGCCATGATATTAATATAGGTACTGGATTTTATAATTAATAAACTCTACATTTAATAAGTAACGTTTAACTCTTTATTGATTAACATTAATGCTATAATAATATATTTATGTACCTATATCCTAATTATATAGCTACATAATTGATTATAATATATATTTCAATAATAGAGAACTATATATTATAATACTATGCATAATACGATAATACATTATAATATTAGTGTATAAAATTTTATAATTTTAGTTAAATATAATTTAAGTTAAATTTTGATGACACTTGATATTCAAAGTAACTCATAAAGGTTATGTGTATAACAACATTTATAATCAAAAGTTTTTTGTGGTTAAAGAGTAGGTATAAAAAACAATGCAATTGAGTTGTGGTTATCATAGTTGCTTTATTATATTTTGCTTTATAGGTATAGTTACCGCAAAACAAGTGGACTGTAATACATTTTTTAATTTTTTTTTAATAGAAATTTAAGAGTTATAATATTTAAACGTATTAATGTATTATGTTACATACTCTGTAGGTAGGGAATACCTATTATTATAATATGTGACATTTTGGCATAGTTTTTTTTTAATTTATAAAAATCTAACAATGTACATACTTAATATATTACATACATTATAATATTACAATGTAGGTATTTACATGTTTTTTGGTATTCACTTATTAGTAGGTAAACAAATTAGATGTGTATCAGTTGATCGTTATAAGCCGTTGTGATTTCAACGCTAGAATGTTAAGTGTTGTATACATCATGTAGATATAAGGGGGGCTCGTATGTATTATATATTAAGTACCTACCCATAATAGGTAGGTTTTAATATTTTTTAAGTTCAGGTGAAAACTATTAAATTCAGTAAAAGAAGATATATAAAAAACAGTTTGTTTCATAGTACCTATTTAAAATTCTTGAACTGTAATATTATTAACATTTTATATCCAATAATTATTTTATATTGATAATTATATTATTATATGAAACAGGGCCTGATTTACCACTCTATGGGTCCAGTACAATTTACAATTTTGGGCCCCAAATTGTTCTTCTCTATTATCTTCAATGCTAAAATAAAATTGTATGCATAACGTATTTTTAAATTAATGTAGTATGTAATTACTAATTAGTTGCTTGTATATAAGTGCCTTTAGGCCACTATAGTTGGATTATAAAATAAAATTGTACGGTTAAAAATTTGATTATTTAATATACAAGAGCACTTACACTATTAAAACGCAATTTTTGATTATTACACTTATATATCAAATTAAATGTTTTTAAGTTTAATGTTGTAAGTCAAATTTCATTTCAGCTAATCAGTTTTCACAAACATTTCAATTGTGCGCACAGTAGATAAACTACAGAGGCGTCTTCAGGTCAATTCCGTGGGAGGGGTAAAAACCTTTTTTTTCTTGAATATCACATTGCTAAACAAAAACTTAACATATGTATGTTTAAATAATCTATATGTTTGTTGTTTGTGTCCATGGTCTGTATAATCAGTGTAGAAATAATTAACTAATTTTATAAAATGTTTTTATCTATTAGCAAAAAACAGAACGTCTCACGTCTTATGGAGATGGCGGTCTACCCCCTTAGTTACGGACCTGATAAACTAGTTCTAAACATAAATTTATCCAAAGTACCGTGTAGTTTTTTTTTATTATTCATGACATTTTTTCTTTAATTTTCTTTAATGTAAAATTACATTTTATAATAATACAAATACCTAAAATGACAAATAAGATCAATTGTAATGTTAAATACTTAGTCAACATATTGTTGATACATTATTAATTACTGTAAATACTGTAGTGATTACTTAACCCCTGACCCGCCGTAAATATCCCCCGACCCGCCGCTTAACAATTCCCACTACTCTCATCGCGGCGGCGGCGGTGACGACGTACGACGATTGGCGATTGCGACGGCGCGGTCTCTCGTATACCGGTCGTTGGCAACCATTTACCATTATACGATTTCGTGTATTGCTGACTAGTGACGACCAGCAAGATAGTATAATATAGATTATAGGTACTTTCTGACGACTCAACGACTGTGATTGTTTAGTGAATTCGTGATCCAGCTCGACGGTATCATATTATTATGCTGAAACTTGGAACAATAATAAAATAAAATAGGCAATCTGGTGATTAATTCAGTACTCGTGGCAACAATTAAGATCGATGGCAAATCATATGCTCTTAATTTTGTGATTTGCCATCATGGTCCACCTATGACTTTCAAGTCTCAAGCAATTACACATTAGTTATTAAACATAATAATAAAATATGGGTTGGATGTAACGATATAATATTTATATTCTAGTTTTAGCAAAAAAAAACTAAAATAGAAAAAAAGATATGACACCAGGAGACCAACGATGCATATGCTATTATGGATTACTATTATTGTATACAGTAAAATAAAATCGCGACTTATTTCATAAAAAAAATAAATTTATAAAAATTTTGTACTTAAAATAATAATAAAAATACTTTAAACTCACCAAAAATCCAAATCTATTTGGTTTTCTCAAAAGCTGATAAAAAGTTATAATATTAATTTTTTGTCACGCCTGCACCGAAAGTTTGGTTTTCGTTGAAGCGTCCTCTTTCCATCCCGCGGGCGGTAAAGTGGAAATCCCTAAAGTGCTGGGCGGAAAAGAAGAAATAACCAAAAGTGCCGGGCAGGGACTGGAACCTTTATGATTTTATGGGTTTCGGTTTCGGTTTCGGTTCTCAAAAATCCAAAATTTCGGTTTCGGTTCTGGTTTCGGTTAATACCGGTTTTAATCCTTATTATTTTATTTTTGCTTTTTATTTTATTTTTATCAATTAAGTTCTGTATAAAAAAATTAATATATTAAGAACTTCTATTTAATGATTGGTACCTATTTATAATTGAGTGTACCTATTTAAGAATTTAGCTAATAATATAATATAATATATAATATAATATAATATAATATAATATAATATATAATATAATATAATATTGATAATCAGTCGTAGTGTCGTACAGAGCATAGAGTAAAGAGTAAACATTATGTGTAGCTATTTTTAGCGGTATTAATTATTATTAACGACTCCGACGACGATGTCAATAACACAGCTGTGTTATTGATAATATATTAATATCATATTATTTTCGTTGGTACTATAATAATTGTTTTTTAAAAATAGTATTAGTTTATTTTAATAATAGATAGAGGGAGTATCTTGATCAGATATGTAATAACAAATAACAATAAGTGTATATTTATGTTCACACTATAAAATATCTAATAAATTTTAGAACCGAAAATAACCGAAAAAACCTCTACATCAAAATAAAGGTTTCGGTTTCGGTTACTAAAAAAATGTATTTAAGAGTTCTGGTCCGGTTTCGGTCCCAAGTTTTTCAAAAGGTTTCGGTCTTTAACCGGTCAATTTCGGTACGGTTCCAGTCCCTGGTGCCGGCCACCGGGCGCGTATCCCCTGTACAACCAGAAACTAAAATGTATACCTACCATGGTTCTTACAAAACATAAACTTTTGGTTACATTTTAAATGTATAGTATAACCTCCTTGCATGACGCATAAACATTTAAACATATTTAATTTGCATTGTTCCTAGATAAGTGCGTCGAACGATGCGTTAGTAAGTTCATTTCACGCAATTTGTATAATAATTCAAATTAAATAATGAGCATAAATACGAATGATGACAGTCAACACAGCAGTTGTAGTGAACCATTAACTCCACCACACATGGTTGAAACGGCAAACGCCGTTTCACTAAATCTATTGCCTGAAAATCAAAAGAAATATACTATTGTAGGATAGTCTATAATTTATTGTTGCATAGATCCCTGCATAACCTTTGCATGAACGCAGGGGCGTGACAAAAAAATAGTATGTGTGGCTCGCGCGGGAAGGCCATTTCCCGCCCTTGCCACACAATATTCTATTGTATGCCAGAATTCGGTGTGCCACTCTCATGAGTGGACACAGTGCAAATGTCCCATTTGTCCTTCCATAAATATGGCACTGATATGAAATATAACAAAATAGGTTTTTACACTCTGAAATAGTGGAATCTCACACAAACATGACTGATTTAATCATATTCATTCTTATTATAAAATATTATATTATTTATTATTTAAAATAAAACGTGACTGCCCGATCTATCTAGGCGTAACTCAAACCACTGGACTTTTTAGCTAAAATTTGGCATATATCTCTGCCTTATGCAGTGTTCTGAGTGTACTGAACGTTCACTAAAATATGAACTTGTTCACGTTCACTTTTCAGTCCTTAAAAAAGGAATTCGTTCACGTTCCCTTTCATGTTTCTTTCAAACGAACGCGTTCACGTTCTTTTACAAAACGAACGTGTTCATTGTGTCGTTCATTAAATTTTTTTTTGTATGAATCGTTAGTCTGCAGTCTATATAAAAATTAAAAACTCATAAATATAATATTATGTAAGTACATTATACGACTCAAGTACTCAACCGAGAAATATAATACAGTTTAGACATTAGAGCATAATATACAATGTATAAAGTATTTGAATTAATTTTTAATATCTGACACGTTATTTGAGTCACATTTTGATAAGGATTTAACAGTGATAAAATTAAGCGAATACAAGGGTACTTACTACGATAAACCGATTAGGTTTATCACAAATTCGTGGAAATCATAATATTATTGTTGTTGTATGTCTAGCAGTATTTAATTTAGATATTTTGCAATAAAACAAATATTATAGGAATTATAATGGGAAATTGAAAATATTATTATTATAATATAATTAACTAATATATTTTATACATATACTATTTATTAAATGGTAAATAAATTGAACGTCTTAAAAATCAATCAAATTCATTAAGAACATAAACATCGTCCACGTTCACGTTCTCTTTGCAAAAAACGAGTGACGTTGACGTGTCGTTCATTATATATGGGCAGTATAGTATATTATGCATTAAATATTATGTATAATTTATTTATATAATATGCCTAATATTATGTATATTGTTTATACAAATATAAATACGATAAGTGGAGAAAATAATAAACCATATTTGTGTGAGTTTTTAAAATTTAAAATATTTAATATATTAATATGGTGACCGAATATTTTGAAGCTAATTCATAAATATTTGATAGAATCATGACAAATATTTTGAAAATATTAATATTTTGAATTTGCTACGCGAGACGGAATCTTATTGGGTGTGGACCATATTATTATATTGGTCCCGATGAATTCTATTTTAGTATGTTCTATGTTCCTAATTTCTACTGGGTGGTGCTAAAAAACAGCCGGTTACAGGTTACCACCTTTTTTTCGATATTTAATTTTTTAATTTTTGCCTTGAGGTGTCTTTTCGGGCCAGCCTGAGACCACCACCCTAGAATCTCGTGTGTGGTGATCCTCTTCAGGACCGGCGACTAGCCATCCTGGGATTTCCGTTATGATCCTCCTCTTTTTGAGCCAGCCGGAGCCCTCTGCTTTCATATTCTCGTTCTGGGGTTCATCGGTCATTTGCGACGCCCGTGACCTGGCGAGCCCTCTTCTCAATTCCCTTCAACGTCAGGGATGTCTTCTACCATTTTATAGAAGAGCCTGCACGTTTCTTCAGCGTTGCATAGGATAACCGCCTTCTCCTGGTTGTTCGAGGGGAGGTCTTCGAAGATCGGGCCGCACAGGATATCTGGCATGTCTGTCGTGTCCGGTGGGTGGCCGAGGCGGTTCCGGACCTTGTTCTGCAGCCATCCCGTATAGAAGGACCCGCTTTGGCTTCTTCCAGGTGGGAGGGAAAGTAAGGAACCTGAGACACTACTTGTATATCTTGAGCGCTGCACTGGTTCTGGAGCAGATGATCCACTTGATTATCTCGTAGGGGATGCCTGAGGGGCCGCCCGCCTTTTCCGATGACTTTTCTTAATAGACTTAAGGAGCTCCTCGATGGTGAAATCCGGAACGTCTTTGATGAACTCGAGCTCATCCTACTCCGGATCGAACTGATCGAACATATTTCTAACCTCAGGGGAGGCATCAAGTCAAAGTTTTGCCGGGGCAGGGGGGGAAAGGTGGTCCGCGATCTTGGAGGCTAGTATTGTGATGCCGTCCCCAAAATGTTTTTATCACCAGTTTGTTGGGTGTTCCGCAGGGGTTTTTGTCCACTGTGGAGCAGCTCATGCAGCTTCATCGGGTCCGTGCCTTCTGAGTTCAGGCACTCAGCTATCTTTCGGGACCACCAGTAAACGGGCTTCTTGCCTCCAGGACCTGGAGTCCTGAGGGACATCGAGGCGTTACGAGATGTAGCTATCGAGAGCATCAGCAGCCAGAATAGCTGAGTTTGTGCCTTCAGCACCCCTCGTCAGAATGAGGGGAGTTGAGGAAACGTGCTGGCAGAAGATGTCAAGATCAAGCTTTTTGAGAGCCCATCCCAGGTGAGAATCCTGCGGAGCGTCAGCTTGTGGCCAGCCCAGGTGAGGATCGTCTGGTGGAGGGTCGATCAAGGAGGTGATGTAGTCGTAATCGCTCCGATTGATTTTGTCTAGAACGGACCACTCATGAATCTCTACTCCCCTGGAGAAGGTGACGTATATTATAGAATGTAGCTTCCCCTCTCACAAAAGTGGGAGTTTCACCTGTGGTCGCCAGCGTGAGACTGAGACTCCCCAACAAGCCTGAGAGGAAATCTCCTCTCGGATTGTTAGTCTGGGAGGCCCACTCCACGTTTCAAGCATTTAAATCGCCTGCAACTATCAGCCTGGAGTCTCCCATGGCTTGTATGGCCCGGTTGAGGTCCCCGAGGGACGTGTCGTACTCGGCCAACGTCGTGCCGGGCCTCCAATAACAACTGAAGATGACAAGGGCCCTCAACCTGATCCAGACAAATCCGTTAACGGAACCAGAATCGTGTTGTACGAAACAGGTGCCGGAAGAAGTGCCGACCGAGGCCTTTTGGTCAATTTTGTAGGGCATCCTACCTCCGCCATCGCCCCTTGCATAAGGCTCGGTTATGATTAAGACGTCAGCGTTCCTCTGAGCCGCCGTCTGGTCTATGAGCTGTTGAGTGGCCCAGCGACCATTGAGATTTACTTGGATGAAGTTAATCATGACTAGGTTCCGGTTTCTCCTGGACTCTGCTGCGCGCTTCGCCCCGCAGGCCACAGATCCGGGTCTGTGAGGGAAAGAAATCAGCCCAGCGAGGTCGCAAGTGACGTACTTGTCGTAGGGGCAATCCTTCTCCTTGTGGGTCTGGTCCCTGAATTTGTGGCAGGAGTCACCCATGTCAGGGCTGGAACATCTGCCCTTAGAGTGCCTGAAGCCGTGGCACTTAAAGCACCTGGTGGCTTTAGGGCGGCAGATCCTGACAAGGCTAACCTCTGTGGGTTTCGCCGATCTGGGTAATAGACCTTCGCCACTTGTTGACCGTTGGGGAGCCTCCACATAGAAGTGATAGTGATGTTCCCGCAGAGGGCAGCTACTGTGGAGTCGCGTTTGCAGTAATCCAGGATGGCTGTTCTGACCCCGGCAAGGACTGCGTCAGCGGTGGACGTAGATTCCAATTCAATGTCCTCCATGATTACGTATACTCTGGACTGAGCCACCGAGGCTTGGACTACAGCTACTTTCTCCGTCAGGGCCTTTAGGATTTGAGGCACCTACCCAGATCTACCACAACGTCGCCCCCCCTGGTCTTGCGGATCCCGTTTATGGTTGCCCCATAGTCATCAGGGTTGACGCCTGTCTGCTGCAGAGACTTAACCATGTCCTCGTAGGTAGTTCCCTCCTAGACTTTCACTATGAGCACTGCTCTCCGGAGGGGAGGTAGCTTCCTCGGAATGCGTTTCGGTACAGAAAGGGGGGAAAGCCTCTTTGGCGCCTTGCTTGGCTGCTTTCCTAAATACAACTTCAGTCCACTGCCTTTCATTCGCGTCCTTAGGAACGGAGGTGCCTGGAATTCTGGCGGCAGAAATGGGGAGGGTCATAGGCGGGGAGCCTTGCGGTTTCTCTTAATCTTTCTTTGGCCTTGGAAGCGGCCTCAGCGTCTTCATCCATTGCAGAAGCGTTTTACCGGTGGTCTTCGGGCTGTTGGGAATGATGACCTGTGGGGCTGTGCTGATGTGTTGTGCGACAGAAATATCTGAGCTTGGCGGCAGCGGTGACATAGCCTGTAAGATTATGGCCATGTATCGAAGGATCTTGTTAAAATAATTCGTGGCGGGGTCATCATCCCCGAGTAGATAAGTGAGCTCTCTGAGTTTTTCCGCGATGGTATTGTGGATTTCCTTCGGTTTCAAGGTGGCTGCCCCGTTCAGGTTCCGTTCGCAAATCGGTTGTCAGGCTCTCCATTAACTCTTTTCCTAGAGGGTTCTCCCACAAGATCTCTGGTGTCGGTGAGGTCGAGCTGGTGGGAGTCACCGCTTGTGTTGACGATGTATTGCTCAAGCGAATGAACGTGTAGGTACGATTTCCCGTCTTTAGCTTTAATACACGGGGATTCCTTCATCAGAGTGGGGACTTGGGTGGTAGGTCCGGACTTTCTTGCTACCTCCTTCCATGGCGTTGTGCTCCTGGCAAATGTGCGTGAGCGCTAACTCTGGTTAGGACGTCCCCGTGTGTCGCTGCCCTTTTTCACCCGTGAGCCTGCCAGCCTGCCGGCCTCCAATGCCACGCGACGTGTGTTTATTGTTTTTAAATAATTAATAACTCGCCGTTATTTACCCTTGAGGTGTACAAGGACATTGGGGATTTGTCTATAATACCAATATAGTATTGTAGACGACGTTCGAACACAGTAATAATACACCAATAGACCAATACTAGTAATAATTACAATTTAACTAATTACATTAAAGAAAATATAACAAATTTAAGGTATAAGGTGATTTTATAATGAAGCGATACCTAGTTAATAACGAAATTATATAAATAATAAATAGTCATGAACATGGACTAGGATTTAATATTATCTTAAACCGTGACACGGACGTAAGTGGTCGTGAATTAGCAATAATGAAATATGTCGCATTCACGAAATGGAGTGAATACCAATCGGTCAGCATGACACGCGATATGCGGCTAAGATTCAATATGTTACTATAATTTCTCATTAAAAATTTGCAAGTTTTCCTTCAATAACTTAAATTCAAACAGTACGATTTTGATGATTTTCCCATAAAATCATCTGCACAATTGTTCTGATTTTTTCCAATTTTTTTAAAATTTATTTAGTAGATGATTAGTTAGGTGTAGGTCCGGTTAAAAAGAAACACCAATATGTACACTGTTCAATTGGGCAACCCCTGCTTGGAAATAATATTACATTGTCATGCCACCGCGCCACTTTATTATTTTTTTTGCTTAGCTCGCGCCACGACCGTGGTGCTGGACATAAATAGTATGGTCTTATTGGAATTATTGTCTGTATAAAATCAATTTTTGATTTTGATGTTTCAAAAATGTGTTTTAATTCATTATTGCATTGTAAGTCAATGAGTTCCATTTGAAGATATTCTGGGGCCGAATTGACATCAGTATGAAAAAGAGATGAATATATTTCAAATATTGTCTTGTATTTTTCTAAATTAGTGAAACGACATTCAAAAGCAGCTAAAAGTTTCTTTATTTCTTGTGCATATTTAATGCTATCGATATGTTTTGAATTTTTCAATTCGTTTCGCAATGGAAAGTGTTAAATTTTAAAAATTATTTTTTAATTGAAATTCAAATAACAATAATTTCTTCTGAAATGCATTGATGTAATTACATGAGTCTATTATTAAATTATCCACCGATTAAATTTATTATTAAAATAATAAAAAAAGCACATACTTAAATATTTTTCCACACTAAACGCACTTCAATAGTCACAGCGAATTTATTTCTGTAAATATTTGATATTGCAAAACTTTCCAAGGCGGACCGCGGGTTGGCCATCCCTGGTTTAAGTTGTCATTCATAATATGCTTGATTATTAAATGTATTAAAATTAAACGTAATGTTGTTGTCGATAGCTTATCGACCTACAGACAGTCTGCAAATATTAGCAAAATACAAGGTTGTTATTACTTTTCGATTCTGAGTGGAGCAATGAATAAATTAGTTTTATACAATGATGGGTGTTTTTTCTTCATTATTAATCACCTTTAGGACAGTAGGTATAAATGATTACATTTTCTTCAACATCATCTATTCTCAAGTGAAAATTTCACCGAATGTTTATATTACCATTTTCTATAGGTACACTATATCCGTACACAATAAAAGATAAATTTCCAATTCTTTAATTTTTTTGTTTTTTCTATAAATATCAATTAAATGTTATTTGTCGAGTCAAAAAGCTTGCAATTTCATACGAGGCTCCTGAAATATTGTTACAATGACAGTTGAAAAATATTAAAAATACAAAGGGACATATTTTTTATAAGCAATTAGTCCATTAAACGTGCATGTCTCACACTGTCCCTTCACCTAAACGAATAATGTTTAATTTTATATATTTTTATAACCACGTTATTATCAAAAACCTCACTTCAACACTACAAGGGCTATTTAAACATTCCAAACTATTCTATAGCCCTACCGAAAACTCGTCACACTCCACGCTACAGTCACCCGCACGGCCACACGTTTTCATGATGCATATTGTATATAGGTACACTATAAATCTCTATTTGATGGTTTAAAGTAAAAATAATATGATAGTATGATACGGCGAACGACGAATGGCGACCACTTATACTATGAACGGTCGTGACTTGAGTAAGGCACTTGTCCTAGATCATAGACAGCACGCATATTTAGCGCCATGCCGTCTGCCGACAAGTCCAAAATAGTCACAATACAAAAATAAAATCATTAATACAAAGGGAGATTGGGACAGTGTTTGGAAGCAACGAGTTCAAAAAAGTAACGGATTCTTGGAACGAATTTCTTTTTATAAAAAAAAAAACGAGAAAACGAACTAGTTCTATATCAAGGAAAAATAACAACATTTTTGGTTTCTTTCTAGTTCCAATAATTTACACAGATATGTAAGTAATTGAAATTAAGATATTAAATATAGATATTTAATGTGTATAACGTATATTGGGTATTGGCATATTGCAAATTTTATAATTGATCGACAATCGTTATCGAGTATCGACTATCGACGTTAATTGTTACTCATTACAGGTACCTAGTCATTATGGTCGCTTTATTAATATTTCTTATTGTTGTTATAAGTTATAATTTATATAAAATCTAGTAGGTACCTATATTAAATATAATTATTTAAAAAGACAAGGCAGTCGACATCAATATCGTGACAATCGACAGTTGGCCAACAATTTTATTTTGAAGAAAAAATCAAAATAGAATAATTATAAAAAATAATATGGACGACCGGTCAGTTGTAGGTATATATATATTATAATTAAAAATTAAACAAGTATATACATATGAAAAAAAAATAGTTATGATTAAATAAGAATTTTTATTTTATTTGGAACTAAAAAAGGAACACTTTAATTTTCCAAAGAACTACAAATTAACGATTTCTTTTTTTTTTAGAAACAAGGAACGAAACAAATTTCTTTTTATAAGGAATTTTATAAACACTAGATCTGGAACATGACCAAGACGTGTATTATGCTTTTTGTTATAAACATTTAAATTTGTTATGTGAATATAATATTATAACTCATGAATATTTTATAAGAATATTATTTGCATCAATCGGAGTTTAATATGTTAGTATAAAATTCGATTGAACTTAAAATTTTCAGATTAATATCGATATAACAACATAACATTATAACTGTCAACAGGAAATTCCACGAATTCACATTCGTATTTCTCTGAAATAAATGTTTACAACAACGTAAGCAGCAAGAGCCGCGCCGCGCCCATGTGAAAGCGTATAGGTATCTTAATATTGTTGTTTGTGAGCGATTGCGGCTTACGGATGTGTACTGTGTAGACAGTATTCGTGGACCACTCATGGGTTTCTAACAAAACTATTGTTAGTGTACAACATGTAGGTATTGTGATATGCTGTCGAATAGTTTTGTGTGTACACACACGACACGGAAGATAAATTATATAGGTAGTAGTTTGGTCTGTACGGATAATAATAAAACGTACCTTTAAACGCGTATTATGTGTTAAATAAAAAAAAAAAACTGCGTCCAATGAGTAAAGTCGTAAAATTCGGAATTATATAGATGTATGTGTGTATGTGTATGTGTTTATTAAATGATGTTTTCAGAATTTGAAAAGAACGTCTTCTTATAAAATGTCTCCACTAAAAATGGCAGGTGCCGACCATACGCCGACCATTTATTCTGTGTTGAAATAGTTACATAATATACCTGTACCTTTTTAACAATATTTGCACATATATTTTTAAATAACACCCTATACTTACCAATATCATTTAAATATTAATAACTGAAGAACTTCTTATTGATTAACACGCCTACGTACTTATAAAAGCTAAAATCGATTTCTAATTTGAGATAATTTTTAACCTATCTCTCTTATTACAGTTTACAATAATTATTTTCCTTAATTCCTAAATGATAAAACAAATGTATTGAATGTATTCCTTTATTGAAATTATATTTTCTATTACTTATGAATTGTAGGTTTCGGATTCTAAATTGTAATTGATATAATAGTAAATTTAAAAATATATATGACCTGGTTTAGATATAATTAAATTACCTACATCCATCTGTAATATTAACAAATTGAGTCACATCAAGTTTAAAAAGTCATGTTAATAGTCATAGCTAGTTGTAGGTACCTAGTAACTAGTTCATTCACCCGTACAATAAATTATTGTAGGACTTTGGCTTTATAAATATTAATATAATTATAAAAAATATACTATGAATATTTGTATTTAATTTGTTTTACAAATATATAGCATTAAATAATGATTAACTGTTTAGATACAGTGTAATATTTATTATATACTTAAGTGTAATGTATAGGTACCTATTATTCGTTTTAGAATTAACTTAAAAAATTTGCTCTGCTGTACTGTAGGTTACAAGTGGGTCACTGCATAATGGATGGTATTAAATTTGAATTCAATGATATAATATCAATTTATAAGAAAAACGATTCTGAGCGGAGACGGTATGCCAGTCTAGGTATAAGACATATTATATACTTATCTATGGCATTAAAAAAAAAAATTTACCTATAATAGGTACCTATAATAAATTCCAAATTAATCATATCACGATATCCATTAAGTACTTATAACGCGTTATACATCAACAACAAACCGTGTTACTATCATAGATATATAATAGTACACTTTAGAGGTTTCAAGTACCCACGAATAATATTATACAAATATACAATCACAACAAAATAACTAAAATAGTTATTCTAAGTTTTTAATATGTAATTTCGTCCAAATTTGAATTTAAAATGACTATAAAAATAAACTGTGCTTGTCTATTTTTTAGATATTTGAAAACAGACTTACATGGAATCTTGTTTTAAATTTCAATCATTCTATATAAAAAATGAACATTTTATACATTTTTAACTACGAAATAATTATTTAATTCTAATTTTGATAAATTTTGTAAAAATTTGATCTTTAAATGCTTATAAAAGAAAATGTTGTCTATGTATTTTTAATATTATTCAACTGGTATTGTAACAATATATCAGTAGCTTTGTATTACATTTTAGACTTATAAAAAAATAATAATAAAAACAGAATAAAATTAGAAGTGTGTCAACGCGTGTCGTTGGTCAGTTGATCATAATTTGAGGAATATTTATTTAGACGTTGCTTTAATTAATGAACATAGCATTAAATAATGATTAAATGTTTAAACAATTACAGTGTAATATTTATTATATACTTACATATAATGTACCTATTATTGGTTTTATAATTAACTTAAAAAACAAATTTTCAAGGTTCAAACCAGGGATTTAAAACGTTTTTAATTTTTTCGTTTTTGTTTTTGTTTATTGATCTAAAAAATCTCGTTTTTGATTAAAATTTTTAAAAACATTAATTTTCTATATTGCTTTTGATTAACGTTTTTAAAAACCTAATTTTTCTACTATTACCAAATAACATTTTTGATAATGTTGTTATTATTTTTTTTATAATAGTAACGCGCAATATAGAAATGCACTTAAAAGTTAAAAATTAAAATCAATTATTCTTAATATTTAAATTTTAAATGAAAATTATAATTTATTTAAAAATTAAAAATTAAAAATTTCTTATTGCAAATTAAAATGTTTTTAAATTGTAAAAGTACATTATTTGTAAAGATTAAAAAGTAGAATTAAGTTCAAATTTTTTTGTTCGTGGCTTAAATATAATAATGTATAATACTATAAATCATTTTTGTTTTCGTTTTTGATTTTGTTATTAAATTTTTTTCGGTTTTTTGGATTTTTTGTTGCCGTTTTTCAGATGTTTTTTTTCTTATTAATTGGTTTCGTTTATTGTTTTTTTTTCATTTTTTTTTTATTCATTGTTCCATTTCTGTTTTTGTTTTTCCGTTTACTAACGTTTTTTAAAAACTTTTTCAACCAAACGCACTTATTGACCTAAAAAACTCGTTTTTGCTTAACGTTTTTGATTAACATTTGTAAAAACGTTAATTTTCTATATTGCTTTTGATTAACTTTTTTAAAAACTTAATTTTACAATTATTTCCAAATAACATTTTTGATAATATTTTTATTATTTTTTTTTAATAGTAACGCGCAATATAGAAATGCAATTAAAAGTTAAAAATTAAAATTAATTATTCTTAATATTTAAATTTTAAAAGTGCATTAATGGTAAAGATTAAAAACTAGAATAAAGTTCAAAATTTTTTTTTCGTGGTTTAAATATAATAATGTATTACTATAAATAATTTATGTTTCGTTTTTGATTTCGTTATTAAATTTTTTCGGTTTTTTGGATTTTTTGTTGTCGTTTTTCAGATGTTTTTTTCTTATTAATTGGTTTCGTTTATTGTTTTTTTTTTTCATTTTTGTTTTATTAATTGTTCCATTTTTGTTTTTGTTTTCCGTTTACTAACGTTTTTTAAAAACTTTTTCAAAAATGTTTTCCATCCATGGTTTAAACCAAACACACTTAGTAATATTAATAGAATGATGAACTAAATAATAAACAATATACCATATAATTCAAATGATTACAGTTATACAGAATATAGGTAATTATATTATAAGTAATAACATATAATTGTTTAACTTGTCCAACACATTAAATGTAATATCTACACGGTTACATTAATAACGAAGTATAGGTAGGTACCAAATTCTAATATAGCTAGTTTTAGTTATTAATTTTTTAGGTGTTATACTATTTTACAAAATATTTTAACATTGTTCATATTATTATGTTTTGTATTTTAGACTCTGATCGCTCCGGTCATTTTATATTTTTTCCTGTGACTGTCATCACCGTAAAAAGTAAAACAGCTTAGATTTCGTTCAGCAGTATCTTGTTTGACTGGAAAATGAATCTAGTTGGTGCATGGGCCGGGAGGTCAAAATATTAAATTCCCAGTAGTTTTCAAAAACGCCAGCAAAAAAAAAAAAAAAACGAGTGTGTGAGTTTACCATTACACCCTGGGGAAGTAAAGCTTCTTTCATAAGTATTGGGACCCGTTAAATAGGGAGAGAGTGAGAAAAATCAATACTATAAAAAATAAAAAGATGAAAGATTTTGTGCTCCGCACTCGTATTTATAAGCTTGGTCTCGCACGTTGCTGCTCTGTGATTGGATATTTCACGTGGCCGCACGGCGGCGATAACGTTGGTTGCCCGAGGCATTCATCGCCGCTGCTCTCCAAAGCACGCCCCCAGCATCCAGTCGGCGTAGATCCGTGTGTTGTCGTCGTGTTGTTGTGCTCTGTTTCTGATTCGGCTGGCCACCCGACCGACCGGCACAAGTGCGCCCCGTCGCCCATGTTAACATGGGGTGCCGGTTGCCTCTTCGACGGTCATGTGTTCGAAAGTCGTGTGTTCGAAAATGTGTGTTCTAAGGTTCATGTCATCGAAAAATTGTGTCTTCGAAAAGCCATGTGTTCGATAAGTCATGTGATTAAAAGGTAATTTGTTCGAATAGTTATTTTTCAATTGTAATAAAATATTATATATCTATAATAATAATAAATATAATATTATATATATTATTAATATACGATCTAGAACGTGGTCCGATAACGAAAAATAGGTTATATCATTAAGCAATCGATAAGTGTAGTTTTAAGTATTAATAATTATTTATACATAAAAAATAAAGACTACATTAGAAAAATAGACAGTGTACATATTTTTTATTGGACTTGTGTAAAAAAATGTGGTGCAAAAATTCGGACTTTTTGTGAAAATAATGTACATTATATTGACAAGAATTGTATTTTTTCTGAAAATGACCATTTGCACGGAGCTGATCCAATAAGTGTAGGAGCAAGTAAATAAAAGAAACTATAAAAAAATCATGATAAACCAATACAAATATACCACGCTGCAATCGCAGGAACGTCTCAAACAATTACTTCACATGTCAGTAAAGAACCGGCTCGACAAATATTATTTTGTAATTTTGAATTGTAATTTACATTACAAATGAGTATTGTTTAAAGATTGTAGATGGGTGGACATTATTGAAACCTTTGTTTAAAACCAAAGCAGAACAACAATTATCACAATATTTTGAGGAAACGTATGTTTTGGGAAAATCAGGTATGCGTTTGAGAGGAAGACCAACAAAACAAACCATACGTAATCCACCAATGTTTCCTCCAGATATGTGGTCAGTAGCTGACCGCCTAAATCTTGGTTTGCCAAGAACCACAAACGTTGCAGAATCATGGCATAGGAAAATAAATAGAATAGTTTCTCCTAATCCACGTAAGTTGTAACAATTAATAGCTTAGAAATATATTTAAAATAAAAAAAAATTATGCTTCAGGTCTATTTAACTTCATTAAGTTAATACAAAAAGTGCAAAACGAAACAGAATCAACAGTTGAACAGCTTATACAAGAACGGACTTAAAAAAGAGCAAAAAAGAACGTCGATGTACAAAATGCTCGCCTTAAATGTATTCAACAAAGAATTTACGATGACGACAAGTTAGACAAGTTAGAATTTTTAAAAGGCATTCCACATAATTTAGCTTTATAAATATTTATTTTTATTTTCATACTAACATTTATTTTATACATTTGTAATAATAAATTTTAATTATATTATTACCTAGAATTTATGATGACGATAGTAAAAGCTGGCATTTTTAAAAGGCATTGCACATAGTTTAACTTTATAAATATTTATTTTTATTTTCATACTAACATTTATTTTACTTTAATAATAATACAATTTAATAATATATAATATTTTATTACAATTGAAACATAACTATTCGAACAAATTACCTTTCAAACACACGGCTTTTCGAAGACACAATTTTTCGATGACATGAACTTTCGAACTCACATTTTCGAACACTTGACTTTCGAACATATGATTTTCGGACAGTTGACACCCACCCGTTAACATGTACCGGTCAACGGTCAGCCGAGTTTGGAACAGAACACGGGACCGGCGCAACCCTCTACGGCCACTGGCCATGGACCCATCTTAACGGCTAAAAATTAGCATTTTTTGGTAACACACGAGTGCGGCGCCTAAACGGCCTCACAACCATGTGTATCGTTTCATTTTTTCGTGTCGCTTCATTTTTCGTTACGATTTTTTTTCCACCAACTCCTCAAGAAAGAAGTTTTACTTCAAAAAAATTAAGAAAAATCTAGAATTTTTAATCAAAATATTTTGAAGTTCTATGGTGTATAAAAAATGATAAGATAACCATTCAGTGAAAATGTCATGTATCTATACGGTCATTTGCTAAGAGTAAAACTGAAATAGATTTTGTCAAAAACCGATTTTGCGTAAAATTACTGTAGACATGCAATTTTCACTGAATGTTTATATTAGCATTTTCTATACCCCATAAAATATTTTAACATATTTTGAGTTGTTGAAAGACATTTTCAGTTTCCAATTTTTTAGTTTTTTTTTTCTATAAATGTCAATAAAATTATATTCGTTGGGTAAAAAAGCTTGAAAATTTAATACAAGGCTTTTAATATATTTTTGCAATGGGAGTTGAAAAAAATTAAAAATACATTTTCACTGTGTAAGCATTTAAAATTCGTATTTTGACAAAATACGTAAAAATCTAGAATAAGTGCAAATTATTTTAAGTAAAAAATTAATTTGTTTTAATGTAGAAAGAAATTTGGATAACTTTGAAGTTCGATCATTACGGATATTTATGTTTATAAATAAAACAGTAATATTTTCAAAAATTATTGAATTTCTATTATCTATCTTATTAAAAAAAATTTACCTAAAATAGGTAGGTACCTATAATAAATTCCAATTTAATCATATCACAATATCCATTAAGTACTTATAATGCGTTATACGTCAAGAACAAACCCTGATAACATCATAGTCCATACTCCATAGATATATAATAGTGTACTTTAGAAATATCAAGTACCCACGAATAAAATTACACAATCACAACAAAATAACTAAAATAGTTATTCTAGGTTTTTTTTTTATGTAATTTTGTGAAAAATTGAACTTAAAATGAATATAAAAATAAACAGTGCTTCTGCATTTTTTAGACTTTTTGGTAACATAATTAACTACTTACGTGGAATCTTGTTTTAAATTTTCAATCCTTAGATATAAAATTTGAACATTTTATACATTTTTAACTACAAAATAATTATTTAATTTTAAATTTGATAAATTTTGTCAAAATTCGATCTTTAAATGCTTATAATAAAAAATTGTGCAAATGTATTTTTAATATTTTTTATCTGCCATTGTAACAATATAGTAGGAGCCTTGTATTAAATTTTCAAACTTTTTGAACAAACTGTTGAAATATACAATTAATATGTAGTACATGTAGTCAGCCTTGACACGTGTGTACAATATAGTAACTAGTTATGTACGAGCATAAGACTCACTCTCTCACGGATGTAACATGACCTCGGTCGTGCATATATATAGGGCCTTTGATGTATGTAATATTCACTTGCACAGACGCTGTCATACCGAGTGTACGCGGTGTGTGTGTATAGTCACAGTTTAATTGTCCAGTTGTACGTTATTATATATTATACTTATACATAATCATATTGTCGTGTTATTACTTATTATATTAATGCTAACATCATTAGTCCGTCAAGCTTCACTTTCAACAGGTTATGGGCCCAGTCAATAACCAAGACATACGTCTAGTGGATTCGTGATCGAAGTATTTTTATATTTGTATTAACGCAGAAAACTACAACCAGTCGGAGATATCCTGGATTTCGGAAAACGGCGGAACAGTGTACATAGGTAAAGTTTTGTTATAAATTGTTATACAGGTCAAGTATACGGGAAATCATCGGTCATGGAAGACACGGTGAAGATAACAAAATTATGTGCGGAAAACTGGTCGTTATGGAAATTCCAGATGAAGGTCATTCTAAATGCCTTGGAAGTAGGTGAGATAGTTTCAGGTGAATGGACGAAACCAAGTCTACCTATAAAAAAGTCGGCAGGAGAGACCGACGAGGATGCCAAAGCACGTTGGCAAAGGCATACAAACGCTTGGCAAAAAGCGGACGGTAAATGTCAGAAAATAATAGTTACCTCAGTGGACGATGGTCCATTACAATATTTGATTAACTGTGAGACTGCATTGGAAATGTGGGAGAAACTGCTGAGTATTTACGAGCAGAAGTCTGAGGCAAGTATACATTTGCTTCAACAACAATTTTTCAGTTATTCAAAGGAGTCGACAGATGACATGTCGACGCATATTTCTAAATTGGTCAATTTAGGAAGGAAACTGAGAGTAGCGGGTGAACCAGTTACGGATAACATGGTTATGACAAAAATACTAATGACATTACCAAAAGAATATAATCATTTTTACAGTGCTTGGGATTCAGTCCCAACGGGAAGTAAAAATATAAATAATTTAACTAGTCGGTTGTTGATTGAAGAATCACGGGTTATCCAGATCAAAGGTGAAGTTGGTGAACAAGAGAAATCGAGTGCATTTCCAGCCAAATTTCAAAACAGATCCGATGGAAAAAACGGCAGTTATGGTAAAGGTAAAAAACAATTTACTAATAAAAGTAATGTTAAATGTTATTACTGTGGTAAAATTGGTCATTATAAAAGAAACTGTAAGAATTTTCTAAGTAGTATGAAAGGTGGGAAAACCGGTACTACAGGTACAAATTTAAATGCATTCGTAAGCGATTCAAGAATAAATAATATTGCAACAGATGCGTGGGTACTAGACTCGGGTGCGTCGGATCATATGAGCGCAAATCGAGAGTGGTTTTCAAGTTATGAACCACTGGACAACACGCAACAAATCACGATAGGTGATGGGACGAATCTGTATGCAGCAGGTAGAGGTAATATTAATATATTATCATACGCAAACGGTAATTGGAATAAAAATTACATGGCAAACGTGTTGCACGTGCCAGGACTAAAATTTAATTTATTTTCGTGCGGAGCCGCGATGGATAAAGGTTTAGTATTGACGTCAGATAGTAAGACGTGTATGTTAACTAAACAGGGGAAACCCGTATGCTCAGGTAAGAGATGCGGAAGGTTGTTTGAGTTAAACATCAAGGTCGAAGTACCGACAAACGGGTACGCGACGGTAGCTGTCGAAAACAGGTTGTCTGTTTGGCACGAGCGCATGGCACATCAGAATTTACAGTACGTAAAAAGTTGTTTGGCGAAACACGAGATAGTATGTTCGGCCAAGGACGACGAATTCATGTGCAGCAGTTGTATAATAGGTAAACAAAGTCGTAAATCATTTAGTAAAAGTAATACGGAGTATCACAATGTCGGTGATTTAATCCATGCAGACCTATGTGGACCAATGGAGGTAAGCTCTATAGGTGGTTCAAAATACTTTTTGTTATTCAAAGACGACTACTCGCATTATAGAACGGTATATTTTATTAAAAATAAATATGATGTTAAAAATATTTTTGAGACGTTCATAAAAAGTGTTGAAACAGAAACAGGTTCTAAGGTCAAAATAATACGAACGGATAATGGATTAGAATTCGTAAATAAAGAAATTACGGGTATTTTACAAAAACACGGGATTCGACATCAGTTAACAGTTCCCTACACACCACAGCAAAATGGAAAAGTGGAACGGGAAAATCGTACAATAGTAGAGTCAGCGAGGACAATGATTTGTGCGAAAAATTTGGATGTATCACTTTGGGCGGAGGCGGTAAACACGGCAGTTTACACGCTTAATCGAACAGGAACCAGTTCAGTTAAAAATAACTCACCATACGAGTTATATTACAAGGTAATGCCAGACATTAAACACTTACGAGTTTTTGGTACTGTCGTATATACACACATACCAAAGCAAAAACGTAAAAAGTGGGACCCTAAAAGTGAAAAAGGAATATTTGTTGGCTATTCGGATAACACGAAAGGTTATCGTGTGTATTATTCGAAAACAAATAGAATTTCAATGTCTAGAGATATTATATTCGAAAACGAAGGTAATAAATTGGAAAATATAATTGCAGACAAATTAGAATTCACAGATACTCAGACTCAAGTCGAGGACGATCAGGTCAAGGTCGAATTGACGACGGTCGACAACAGGAGTGGCATGGTGCTACGTGATCGGAATACATTAAAAGCGCCGATCAGGTATAATGTGTCGTCGTTCGTCGCCAATCTCGTTGAACCACTAAATCGTGATGAAGCGATAGCTGGCCCACAGAAAAACGAGTGGGAGCACGCTATGAGTGATGAAATTAAATCACTACACAGAAACAACACTTGGTCACTAGTTAATTTGCCCCAGGGCAAGGTTGCGTTACGTAATGCATGGGTGTTCAAAACCAAATATAAAAGTGACGGTAATATCGATAAGTTTAAGGCCAGATTGGTCATTAAAGGTTGTTCACAGAAATACGGTATAGATTACCATGAAACATTTTCGCCAGTGGTCAGATACGAATCAATTAGGGCGATATTCGCAGTAGCAGCTGTGGAAAAATTAATACTACGACAATTCGACATCAAGACAGCATTTCTGTACGGAGAACTACAGGAAGAAATTTACATGGTACAACCACCAGGATACGAAGATGGATCGAATAAAGTATGTAAGCTTCAGCGTAGTTTATATGGCTTAAAACAAAGTCCAAGATGTTGGAATATACGCTTTAAGAACTTTTTGAATGCATTTGGTTTACAATGTACCGAAGCGGATGCATGTGTATTCAAAGCTGATAACAGCCAAATTATTCTTGCAATATTTGTTGACGATGGTTTAATCGCGGCAGATAATGAAGAGATAATAGGGAAACTTTTAACGAACTTGGAGAAAGAGTTTGAGGTTAAAAAAGGAAACTTAGATTATTTTCTAGGTATGCAGGTAAACTTAATGAAAAATGGTTCATTATTTGTGCATCAGACAAATTATGCATGTAGCATAATTAATAAATTTAATATGCTGGACGCTAAGGAACTTTCAATACCAATAGACAAATCACATACACTTGAACAAAAAGAAGATACGGAAATATTGAATGAAGATATTCCTTATAGGCAGGCAGTAGGTAGCTTACTGTTCTTATCACAGGTAACAAGACCAGATATAGCATATGCAGTAAACTTTGCTAGTCGTTACTTAGCAAAACCAACTAAAGCTCATTGGAACTTGGTAAAACGGATTATACGATATATCAAGCGAACATTTAATTATGGCTTGTACTTTAATAACAAAACAAAATTGTCATTAGAAATATTTAGCGATGCAGATTACGCAGGTGACATTCAGACACGACGTTCAACGTCAGGATTTCTATTCAGGTACGGGTCAAGCATAATTTCATGGACATCGCAGAGACAACATTGTGTGTCATTGTCATCGACAGAGGCTGAATATATTTCGGCCAGTGAAGCTGTCAAAGGGATCTTGTGGATTACACGGTTGATAACAAGCTTATCGACAACAGGTGACAAACAACCAGTTTTATTTATAGATAATCAGAGTGCTATACGTTTAGTTAAGAATCCGGAGTTTCATAAGAGGACAAAACATATAGACGTACGGTACCACTTCATACGGGAGAAATACGAAGAGGGACAATTCCAACTACAGTACATTGGAACAGAGGACCAGATTGCGGACATTCTAACCAAGCCTTTGGTTAAGGAACGATTCGAGAAGTTGCGGTCAGCCATAGGAGTGACTACAATTAAAGAGATTATTAATTGAGGGAGGGTGTTGAAATATACAATTAATATGTAGTACATGTAGTCAGCCTTGACACGTGTGTACAATATAGTAACTAGTTATGTACGAGCATAAGACTCACTCTCTCACGGATGTAACATGACCTCGGTCGTGCATATATATAGGGCCTTTGATGTATGTAATATTCACTTGCACAGACGCTGTCATACCGAGTGTACGCGGTGTGTGTGTATAGTCACAGTTTAATTGTCCAGTTGTACGTTATTATATATTATACTTATACATAATCATATTGTCGTGTTATTACTTATTATATTAATGCTAACATCATTAGTCCGTCAAGCTTCACTTTCAACACAAACAAATAAAATTTTATTGATATTTTTAGGAAAAAAACTAAAAAAAAAATGGAAAATGAAAATGTCCCTAAACAGTTCAAAATAAATCAAAATATTTTGAAAATGTTATAGTGTATAGAAAATGAAAATATAAACAACCAGTGAAAATTTCAAGTGTCTACGGTTATTTGTTTTAATGTTACAAAACAACCAAAACCGATTTTTCGGAAAACCGATTTTGCGTAAAAATTCCTGTTTTTCCTTAATTTTTATGTTGTTTTTCCCAGCGCTTTTGAAAAGTACTGGGAATTTTAAATTTTGACCTACCCAAAGCACCAACGATATTCACTTTCCAATCGAACAAGATACTGAAGTCGAAAATCGAAGCATTATTTCGACTACTTATCGTGTACACAGACACAAAAAAAATAAAAAAATAAAAAAAAAATATAAAAACACACATCATTGTAAAATCAATACATTCATCGTTTCACTCAGAATCTAAAACCGGAGAACTTGCTCTGCTGTATAGAAGATATCAAACCGCCAAGCGTACCTCGTCATTGTTATGGGTGTGTTAAATCGGGGAATTTGCTCTGCTGTATAGTAGGTATTAAACTGTGAAGTGTACCTATCGATATTGAGTAGGTCATTGAAACGGGCGTGTTATACATGAATTCAATTATAGATCTACATTACTACATAACGAAAAATGATTCCTAGTGGAGACGGTCGTTCAGCCTAAATGACTTAGGATAATAATTATTATTTAGAATGATATTACCTACAGTGATTTATCTTTCTATAAGTTATACAATATGCTGAGATTATTATTTTCAATAACAAATCACATGTATTATAAATTTACAATTATAATATCGAAAATACGTATGTACCTACCTAATTTAATTTAATATTTTGTTTTTAGATAATTTCAATAAAGCTAAAAAACATTATCAAATACTGAAAAGCAAAGAATAGGTCAAATTTTAATAAACGACTCCTGAAGTACTGTATTAAAATTGTGTAATTGGTATAATGAAAGTCAATGATTGACTATAAAATGATGAAAATTCTAACGAGCATCCGATAAATAATTATATTCCAACATTTCCAAATCCACCTGGAAATATGACTATGTACATATTACATAAATATTTATTTCATATATGGAAATAAATGCAACGTTCTTAGGCGAAAACTAAATCTGTCGAAACCATAATAGGTACCTACTATTGGTATAGGTAGCTAAAAAATTATTTTAATTATCAATAAGGAATACATATTATGAAATATATTTGATATTACATGCTGTTTAGAATAGTTTTTCGTATGCAATAATATATATTGAATTAAAATTCAACACCCTGTTCATTGCAGGACTCACTCGATAGTTGACACCTCGGTACTGTACTGCAGTAAATCAGTACCTACCTACCATTGGCCACCTGTTTTAAATTACATTTCATTTTATCTACCTAATTAATTTTACAAGTAGGTAAAAAACTACTGCTAATTTTCAACGCTGACCTCTTAAAATACCTACTAGATTCACTTTCCTATCAGAAAAGATGCTGAAACTGAAAATCGAAGCATTGTATTATTATTATTTTTTTCTAGAAAAAAATTTTAGGGACGGAAAAAAACACATATTATACACATTCATTGCTCCCAGCTCCGTTCAAAATATAACTTGCATTGTACTATTTTGAGTAAAATTATTGAGAAGGATTAAGTATTTATCATTGATTGAAAAATAAACTTAAAACATTTTACAACTCAAGGGTATTTATTTAATTTTAAAAATTAATATATTACCATAGGGCACGGTCTAACTGTACTTAAACATTAATTGTGCATACATTGAAGTGTGTATAATTATTATATAATTCAATTTAGACATAATATCTTAGAAAATATTATAATTGATTAAAATTAGTTGGTTGAAAAAAATTCATATTGATAGGAAGACCACGTAGGTATAGTTGTGTATTATTACGAATCGGTTGGTACAACGGTTTCCAGCTGCTACTGACAATGTGCTCTAAATGTGAAATTATAATATGTACATACATACCTTATAGACGCCACAAGAAAACAATATTTCGACGAAAATAAAAATTTACAGTAATAGTAATTCAATCGGCTCGGTCGAAGCCGTAAAAACCTGGTTGGATCATGCGGTGTATAAAATTGTTCTCGATCTGCCTTTAAAGAAAAACAAACAAGAAACAAACATTTCAATTATAAATGCATAGGTAATGTGTTTGTAATTGAAAAATTATTAAGTTATAAGTATATTCTTTACATTTCATTAATATTGAGTAATTACAAACATAGGTACAAAAAACTTTAATGGTTCATCTTTTATAATCTGTAACCCACTCATTGGTAAATGTAGTAGCTATGTGTGAAATTTTTTTTTGAGGGGTGTATTTAGTGATTGTTACTGTAAGGTTTTTATGCTTATAAAACACAATGTTTAAACATTTTTAAAACATAAATTAATACATTTGTTTTTAACGGTTTTATTTTCATTGTTTAAAACGAATAAAACATAATAATATGTTAAAATAGTGTAAAATCCAAGTGAAAATTGTGTTTTTTTTTATTTATTATTAATCATAAATAATAATAGATATCCTTCAGAAAAAATGTTAATGCATTAAACAATTATTTCTATAACCGTTCTTAATTTTAATTCATTTTTTTAATTTTATTGAACACTAAATTTAAAATGTTAAATTAACAATTAATTAATTAATATTTAAAATACATTTCAAATACTTTTAATATTAAAATAATGAATAAACAGTGATACATAATTATACTAGTAAGTGGCATATTGGCATATAAGTAAATTAAATAATATTATATTATTATATTAAAATTAAGTAATTTTAAATATACAATATTTCAAACAAAGAATACAGTTTAAAGTTTTTTTTTTTTCTTTAAAAAATTAAAATATACACCAACACTGGTTGTTAGCCGTTATTTATTTTTTAGGAACCTCAGAGATAGTTCGATTCTAAGCCTACTGATGAACCTGAATCATTGGTTGAATTCACGATTATATGAACTATTGACCCGTATGAGCAAAATTCGTTTACGCAGTCTAAGTATGTCACACTAAATGTTAGTGTTAAAATAAAAACACCTATTACAAAATTAAAATACGACAATATTTTGGAGTGCAAGATGGTGAGTTTTTTTTTTGAAAATAATTAAAGGTAGTTTAAAAATGTTTAGATCTTCGATATTTTCAAACGATATAATGAACGTTATATTGGGAATAATGGAAAAAATGTATCGTCTTGCTATCAGACATAATGCCACAATTCAATTTTACTATAAGTACTTTTACTCTAGTGTCAAAACTGTTCTACTCAGACTGCGTAAACGCGTTTTGTCTATGTCGGACGTGTCGTATTCAAGGGTACGAATAAATGAGTCAAGGCCTATAATATATAGGTATATTCGTTCATGAAGGATGGGTAAAAACCAAGGTGTGATACACCTAAAGTTTACGTTTTTGACGAATAATGATATGGTGATGAGACCCATCTGTTTTGGATCTGTATTAAATTAATATCTGATAATTTATATTTACATCAGAACGCAGCCCGCAGGGAATTTCAATGCCCGGGGCACTGTACAGCTCGAATGAAAATTTAAAACCCTTCACAAACAATTGGCCACCCACTTTTATCTTATTGTTTTATTTTTGATTGTATATCTCTTCTTTTTTCAGTCAATACGTATGTAATATAATTATTAAAATTATATTTAATTACCTTTAACGACAGTACAAAATACAAAAATATAAACAAAATGCAACATTTTATATTATATCATAATATTATGTATACAATATTAATATTGCCATTACTCTCATTGGGCAATATTAATTAATAATTTTTGATCCTATTCCTATAAATTTTCATATTTTTATTCTCCTAAAGACCCCCCCCCCCCCCAACAAAATGTTTATAAGCTGCCATACATAAACATGGACTTTGGCGCCACTGTGCTCAATATGTACATTTAAAAGACAGTCAACACTCAACAGACTTAACATTTATAGCTAGGTACACGTCATGGTGATTCAATGTCATCTTAATAATATTATAATCATGCATAAGTCGAGAGTCCAACGGAAGTTTTTGAGCTTTGCAGCATATCTATTAAATATCGAACATAAACCTCATGATTATGATCCAGTAATAGATAGGCTAGGCTTACAGTCTTTGGCCGATAGACGTATCACCATTAACAAAGTCTTCCTAGTCAAGCTCATCAATGGGTCGATCGACTGTCCTGAACTTCTATCTAAATTCTAAAGTAAACTTTAAAATTCCCTGTGGCCAGGTCCGTTCTTCCTATCCTTTCAGTATACCACTGTGTACGACAAATTATTCACGAAACAACCCACTAAATAGGATGATGCGTATTGCTAATGAGGATCCGTCTTTTAGTTTTTAAGTTAAGTTCTGTAATTCTTTTCTTTTGTATTCTTTCCTTTCTCTATATTAATTATTATGTCTACTACACATTGAATTCACTTATAATATGTAAATTTATTTTCTGTACTTTTTAGCTGCAGCCCGTATTAAAATAAAAATAAAATAAATAAATAAATAAATAAATAAGTCACCTAGTTCTTAGGGCATTGATTTGACTATCAACACCTGGTATATGTATCGCCGGTGGTGACGATTCCCGCTCTCGTGTAGATTCTTCTGGCTCAACATTTTCCGAATTGTAGTAGTTGAAAATTTTCCGGTAGTAAATCAAAACTCTTGACATTATGATTGCGTAACTTTATTGTATGTCGTTAAAATTATACCACAATAAACGTCTGTGCGGATATCGGTAGTGTGAATAACTCTGTCGTCAGCAGTTGTGGTGAGGTGGGTGTGGTCGTTTTTGAGATTGGACACGGTGTTCAAACAAACGTCCCTACTTATTACATTCCGAGAAAACCGTATCTGCACACGAATCATCGTTATTTTATAAAATATTTTTTTTCGCAATTTGTTTTGACATGGCACGCGGACTTTTGGTGTTAAAAATATTTTTGTTCATGCGGGGCTACGGTGCGTCCTATTTTTCAATCTACATTTAAAAAGGGTGGTTGGTAAGATGGGAGATGTAAAATTAGGTATGTTGTATCATAGTCAAACAGTACCAAAAATACGATGGGTGTCGGTGACGGGTGGTGGAGAGGGTAATACTTTGAGAGAGTTTGTGGGAAAGAGAAAAGTGTTACAACTAGATGCGTCTCGCGGTAAAAATTTCTTCCGATTTGAGGCAGGAGTTTATTTTTTGGTACATGAAATTCGAGCCACTTTTTTTAGCGTAAAATATAAGAATTGAGGTCAAGGTTTTTCTTAACGTACAGACTAATCAAACATTTTTTAAATAAAAAATTATTTATCCCAAACTTAATTTTCTTTCAAATTTTTAATTGGATTTAGGATTGTCTGTAGCAATAGTATTACTATTTTCATCTAAAAATGTTGTCTTGTTTATAAAAAAATATTATTATAGCGTTAATAAAACTGCTATGAAATTATTTTTATCAATTCAAGTTTGTCAATTTGGTTTTATTTCTGGGGACTAGCAGTGTCGTTGAATGGGAAATGATAATATTATACTTATAAAAAGGTATGATCAATATTATGGAAAATATTAATCACGTCACAACTAGGATGTAACACAAAAAAACTATCTGGCAGCAATTAGAATTGGACATTTTTCGTAGTTACCTTTACAACTATACGTTTACATTATAATATATATCTCATAGTATAGGCGCGGATCCAAGGTGGGGGGTCAAGGGTCGACCCCCCCCACCCCCGTAGACTCTGGAGAATTCTAGAATGTCTAATGTTTTCGGCGGGCTAATAACATACATTGTCTTGCCGATCGCGTTTCGGCGGTGTCCGTTTTTATCGGTTGCCGTCTAATCTGAAATGCTATAGTACAAAAACTGACCGGTGTTATCTCGACCCCACCACTGCTTCCCTACCCGAAATCAGGTTTATTTGTAGAATAAGATACACTTAAATACACTAAAGTACACTAAAAGTACATTAAAATTGTTCTATATAAAAGCCATAAAATGTTGTGTCAATTATTATTTGTATTTAAAGTGTAATTATATTTCATTAATATAATATGTCACTTAGAATGTTTATTTGACCTAAGAATTATTAACATTTTATTTTATTTATCTAATTAAACTGAAAAATAAAAATTCGAATACTAATATTTACATATTAGCTTACATAGGATTTACACTGTTTTTATTAGACTTAGGATGAAATTGTATCTCCCCTCCCTTAAATGTATTCTGAATCTGTACACTACTTTATATAATTCAATTTCTTTTAAGAAGCTGATGATGTTAGTATTTGATCGAAGTTAGGTTGTCGTGATTTTGCCAATGTTGTCCTATTGACAATCACCCCTCCATCAATCCACCGAAATAAGGTTGAATAGGTCGTGTAGCGCAATTTACTAATATCTCACATGTGGAGTGCTAAATACTAATTAAGAATCTAATAAGGTTAGGTTAGGTTAGGTTATTTTTTGTATTATTTTTCATTTTCTTAATCACTTGAGACTTTGATCACTTACTCACTCTTTTCACATAAGCTTTGCTTTTGAAAAGAGAACCAAAAATTAATTAATTCTTGCTTATAAGATGTTTTGTACATTAATTTTAATATGGTAGCGATAAATATTATCATTATTACTATTAATAATGAATAACAAAAAACATTTTAATCCGGATACAAGTCACATTGTAATACAGCCCACTTGGGTCCATCAATTAATATATAATGTGGTGTATCGTACAATAAATCCTAGTTTCAATAATATATTTGAAGAATAAAATTTTTGTGATCAATGAGAAAAATGTACTTATTTACTTATTGATTAAATGTTCGGAAGTCAATCGATAAGTTTACGAAATACGTTACAAAACACGGAATTTTCAATTTCACACGAAAAATGTCCATGAGAACTACATTTGTACGGCGTACAAAAATAACAAAATAGATCCTCAGCATTGCCCATAATATTATTGATTAATATTATTATTATTGTCTAAATATTGTTTTGACTGGCAAAAAATGATGAAGTCCATACATCGAATGCACTCTATGAGCGCATACAGCAATATGGCCGGAGAAACTTTGACTCCGCGAGATTCCGCTGCTTGCGTCGATCGTGATCGATGAGAGTACGTTATTATGTTCCCAGAATGTTATTACTATTGTTGTTATTGTTATGGGTAGTATAATTACTGCCACAATATAATTGGTGTTACTGCTGTCTTAGTTGTTGTCTTTATTGTTGCTGTTACTAGTTACTCTCCAAAATGGTAATACTGACTTTAGGTTAATTCCTATTAACCGGGAGTGCATGCGTCAAGATGTCATGACCGCAGCTTCGCCGCGGTGTCAGTCATCCAATCCGGGCCCCTTATAAATAATACATTTTAAAACCACAGACTGGACCCCCTACCCAAATTTTCTTCAATATGTCTTATTTGAACCTGAATTTAATAAAATTAAAATATACGTGTAGTACTTATTTTTATTATAAAAACATTTCAAAAATTTTGCAGCACAACAGTTGAAAACCATACCTATTTCAAAAAAAGAAACAAAATATATTTTTAATTAATTCTTATTTATAAATGTTTGGTCAAAATTTGATGTACCTATATGCATGGTTAATCATTTTCAAATTACAACATAATCGTTTTTGTCGAATACCGGAATTCCGTAGTTATAAATGTCCTTAAAATTATAAATTATAATACATATTTATATTAGATCGTAGGTATACTATAGAGATAATAGGAAAATACCTACCGTTATTCAAACGTTTTATTCTGTTTATTTTTACTTTTATATTTTTCCATACTTGTTTTAGTTAATATATACACATTGCAAAAAACAAATTGATAATTAATATTTTTATAGATATACATATGGTACATCTTACTAAATAATTATAAAAATAATAATTTAACGGTTTATCGATTCGGTCTAACATCGGCATCATCACTAAGTTATCATTAAAATAATAATTAGAAGTAAAGGACAAGTAAATATGAATAAAACATAATCTAATAAAAAAAAAATATTGATAAAACAGCTAGGTACCTAGCTATTATAACCATCAACGCGAGTACACGTCGTATTTGATTAATATTTAATTCCTTGGATATTTGAAACATAAATTTATCCTAGATCGTATAATATGTATAATATAACATTATAATATTCACCTAACTTACAGTTTTTAATGTTTACATACACTTTTATACTAATTCAAAATGAGATAATTACAGTAAAACGTTAACACTGTACCTATATAAAGTTAGAGTACTATATTTTGTATCAATAATTCAAGGAAATTAAATAGCGTCCAGCTGTTATAATAAGTTATTGTTACACATTTAACTCAAAAGTAAGAGAATTTGGTGCACCTATACGATAAGTCGATAACACTAAACACCTATGAAATATATTAAATTATGTAGTAAAAATATTTGAGAATTGTCTAATTATTAGGTACTTTTTATCTAGTTAATTATACAGTATTCATATCTAAGTTTAATATATATACTATATACTCTGAGTACCTAAAATTAAAATAACACATTTCGTATCATTGAACTAATTATTTAATGTATAAAGCAAAAATCATAGATAGATAGATAGTAACATTTTGTTTTAATTTTTTAGATAAGTCACTTTATGTTAGAAATATGATAAAATCATGTATTAACTGTTTACAACTGTAGATAATAATTTATATAAGTCTGTACCTTGTACCTAACTGAAGTTTGGCCGACCTCAATCAATGTAATATGATATAATATAACTATATAGATACCAAATAATAATATATAAGCTGGGCTGCAAAATTGTAGTAGTAAAAATTCTAAAATGTGTACACCCTATAACTTTTTTTTATTATTATTAATTGTGTCTACATTTGGATTAAATAATATTTAAATAATACAAATGCATAAAGTAGCTAAAACTTTGTAGCGTGTAAATTATTAGATGATGCAGCAAGATATTTTTAAATTTTAAAATGTGAATGACCTACTGTTTTAAGTTTTAACATACAATACATAAGGAAAACGAACGTTCAGCGTCATTTTGGCCAATTTTATGTAAATATTGTATTGTTATGTGTAAGTTTGTGCCACCGTTTTTCTATGTGAACTTCTTATTATATGTAACCACCATTGATACCGGCATGGGACAACTTTTAAAATACTTAGAATCAGTAGACGGAACGGCGTTAGGGGGGGGGGGGCAATCAGAGCAGTTGCCCCAGTCCCCGCGATTTTAAAATCATAATTAAGGCCCTGAAGTTCTGAAACGATTTCTACTGTTCAGAGATTTTACTGAATTTCCAAAATTGTATTTATTGAAATTATAATAAATTATTGTTGAAAATAATTCTTTGTACCGTGAATGGGATGCGGGATGGATATATTTTTTAGACGTCAGTCACGACGGCTATAATAAGTATAGCATTGTTTTTAAATAACATTTTATTCTTATATCATATTATACATTTTTCGGCATATGCAATAAAAAAAAGGTGGGCAAGTGGGTGTCGCTCTGCTGTACAGTAGGTTACAAGTGGGTCACTGTATAATGGATGGTATTAAATTTGAATTCAATGATATAATATCATTGTATAAGAAAAACGATTCTGAGCGGTGACGGTATGTCAGTCTATGTATAAGACATATTATATACATATCTATGGTATTAAACAAAAAATTGACCTATAATAGGTAGGTACCTATAATAAATTCCAAATTAATCATATCACAATATCTATTAGATACTTATAACGCGTTATACATCAACAAAAACCGTGATACTATCATAGATATATAATAGTATAAATTAGAAGTTTCAAGTACCCACGAATAATATTATTCAATCACAACAAAATAACTAAAATATTTATTCTAGGTTTTTTAATATGTAATTTCGTCCAAATTTGAATTTAAAATGTCTGTAAAAAATAAGTGTGTTCATATATTTTTTAGTTTTTTTGGTTATAGTATGAACTATTTATGAGAACCTTTGTGTTGAATTTGTAATCCTTAGCTATAAAAACTGAACATTTTATAATTTATTAATTCCAACGATTGATAATTTTCGAGATTTTGATAAATGTTGTCAAAATTTGATCTTTAAATGCTTATAAAAAAAAACTGTGCCTATGTATTTTTAATTTTTTTCAACTGCTATTGTAACAATATACCAGGAGCCTTGTATTAAATTTTTACACTTTTTAGCCCAACAGATAAAACTTTATTGATATTTATAGAAAAAAAAAACTAAAAAAAATTGAAAGCTGTAAATGTCCATAAACAGCTCAAAAAGAGTCAAAATATTTTCAAAATTGTATGGTGTATAGAAAATTCTAATTTAAACATTCAGTGAAATTTTCATGTACCTATCTACAGTTGTTCGTTTTTGAATTGCAACAAAATAAAGAAATCGCTACATGAGTAATCGAGTGAATATCCAATGTTGTAAAAAATTGAATTTCAAACGCTCATAAAAATTTAATTTGACTGTCCGGTAGAGATTTTCTTATTGATAAAGGTAGATAATCTTATAAGGAATCTTGTGTTTCATTTTCAAATCCTAGATTTAAAAAGAAAAATTTTTACGAATTCTTAACTCAAAATAATTTGCTAATTTTCGTGATTTTTCCATATTTTGTCAATTTTTGAACTTTAAATGCTTATAAAAAAAAATTGTGACTAAGGATTTTTAATATTTTTCATCTGCCTTTGAAACAATATATTAGGAGCCTTCTATTAAATTTTCAAGCTTTCGCAAATAAAAAATAAAATTGTATTGATGTTTTTAGAAAAAATACTAAAAACAAATGGAAAATGAAAATGTCCCTAAACTGTTCAAAATAATTCAAAATATTTTTAAAATGTTATCTTGTATAGAAAATGCAAATATAAACAACCAGTGAAAATTTTATGTATATACGTTCATTTGTTTAAAAGTTTCACCAAAAACCAAAATCTATTTTTTGGAAAACCGATTTTGCGTGAAAATTCCCGTTTTTCCTTAATTTTTATTTTGTTTTTCCCGGCGCTTGTGAAAACTATAAGGACATTTTTACTTTTGACCTCCCAAAGTACCAACTAGATTCACTTTTATATCAGAAAAGCTACTGTTTAAGAAAATCCAAGCACTTTTACTGTCCTTAAACGTGATGACAGACACAAAAAAAAATAAAAAAACACACATCATTGTAAAATCAATACACTCATCGTTTCACTCAGAATCTAAAACTATCAACACAAATAAAACACAATATTATCGGCTACTAACTGTTCTTAAAAATATATAACTTGGGTACCCGGGTGTAATATTACGTAATATTATAATGACATATATTATTCTAAAACACTTGTAAATGATAATCGTAACATATTTTGTATAATACACAATACATACACTATAAAGTAGTACCTACATAGTCACTAATCACTATTGTGTATTTATAGTAATAAAACTATTTTGTGCACATTCTAGTAAAATGTAAATTATTAAGAATATCAATAAATAATAATACCATATATATATATAAAAATGCACTGCACAGGATCTCAAAAGTTGTTCCGGACGAAATACAGAAAAACAAAATTGCGTTAATAATTGAGAAATTGAGCAAATCTAATAACTCCTAGGAAAAAGAATAAATAGAATTATCATTTATTGGAAAGTATACATTTTTAATGTACAAAAGTATAATCCAAAATGAGAAAGTTCTTTGGAATTTCAAACATTTTCATTAGTTACATAAGTTTAAATTTTAAATTAAAGTCTTAGGTAATTATATATAGTTTAAAGTATTGAAGATTATTTAAATAATCATCTGATATTAACTTGATTAAATGTGTATACATTTAACTTCCCATTGTATACTTCATAATTTTGATTACAATTTGTACTTACTGAGTTGGATGGATGAGCTTCGGATACATCAGCTTTAGACGCACCCTCAGAAGAAATATTTTCTTTGGCAGGTAATTCATCAAGTTGAAGATAATTGGGGAATGGTTTCAACGTATCGCCTTCAGCTTCAATTGATTGTGTTGATAAAATCTAAAAAATTAAATTATTAACTATAAGTAGGTAAAAATTTCCATTAATTTAATACTTAGAACTTAAGTTTTAAAAACCAAACAACACAAACAATTTGAGTATATTATTCTTAACTAATGTAAAATAAAATAATACAAAACATTTTAAGTGAAAAAATACAAAATTAATTGTGAAAAACTAAATAAGGTACATTTTAAATTTATATAAAAACAACTCATTAAATAAAATCTTTAATAGAAAATAGACTACATTTTACCAAGGTCATAATAAAGCAAAAATATTAGCAACGCATACCTATTAAACTTAAAAATATTAAATTAAATTATAGACCAATGTTAGAATGTTAGCTTTTAACTAAATCAATATAAAGATATAAAGTGAACTTTAGTACTATGCAAAATTAACTCTTTTCTGATAACATACCTGAGATAAATCACTATGTAGGTCTAATGTTTGGAAGCTGCAAACATCTTGAAGATCTATAGAACTGCTAGTTGTTGAGCTGCTACTGGATGTTTGGGAATTAATAATCTTAAGAAATACATTTTAAACATTAATCAAATAAACATAATTTGATGCACAAATATTAAATATAAAACTTTAGGTGTCTAAATTAATAAACAAATCTTAAAATTAAATATTAGGTATATGGAAACGGTTGTATCATATTTTAAATAGCACATTAGCAATAAAAGCAATAAAAGCTTATTTTAAAATAGGTGCCCATGTATTTTTAAAAATATGTAGTGGTTGATACTTGATAATATGGTTGAGAAATAGTACAAAGAAATATAGTTATTACTGTATTTGAGTCGTTTGAGGTATTTGTCATTCCTGAAACAATCACTCTCCAATCATCTAAATTTGATACAAAACGAGCTCTATGACCAACGGACGGTATAAGTTCTCTGATCATTTCTTCTTTTAACAAGGGAAGATTTCTTATGTCTATGTCATTTTCTATATACAAAAATTAATTAACATTTTTAAATAAGTAATTATTTTATTTAACAGGGGATCATTTATGTCATCATAAGCCAGCTGTTGCCTGTTTATTAAATTAAATTAAATTAATTAATTTTTGAGTAAATTTGGTTTCTATACATTTCAATCATTACAGCTAGGTATATAATTTAAAATGGTTATTTAAATACAAAATTTAAGAACATATTCAGTTTTTAAAATTATTTAGCCATTTCCAACTATAGTTAACTGTCACAGTTAATACAGTACAGTGTTACACTGACAAACTATAGTGGTAATTTAGGGGGGAGGCCGTAAGGGTAAATGTATTTTACATGGTACTTAAAATCAAATATTTAATAATATGTATTCATATTCATTCACACAACACACACAGCCTTAAATCGGCCTATTTTATGAAGACCATAACCGCCAAAAATGTAATTTTAAAATAAAACATCATTATATAATACTTATTATTCAATTAAAAATAATATGTAATTTCTTTAGTAAATTTAATTTAATATTTTGATTATGTAACTGTTTAATTATAAGACGTATGATATCGGTTATGGAGACTACCTGGTCAAATTTATATCTATTTAAATGGACTACCACTGAACACCCGCCGTTTTTACATTAAACAATGTACCTACCTGTAAATAGGATATGTGACTCGCTTGTACACGAGGTATTTACCGAATCTAGACAAAAATGTGATTCATCAAAATTATGGACAGGGCCCTTCTTGCATTTAGTGATTTATTAATACCTGCCAAAAGCTAAATAACTAATAAGCAGACAGCATTAGCACTTCTTTTAAATTCATTTTAAACCGCCATTACCTTTACCTAAATAATTATAAAATGAAACTTACCTTCAAATATAGCAATGTACTGCTGTAGGTCCCATGCTGTTAAAAAATCTTTTACGTCTTCATCTGCCATTTTAAAAACAAGTACGTACAATGGGTGTAATGTATAAAGTCAGAACGCGAAATGAATACGAGACACGAGTCACGAATTGACATACACCGAATACTGATTCACATTAAAAACTGTACTGGTTACTGGATAAATCCGTAGTTCTAACAAAACATTACTTTTATATCTTGTTATGTTTACAGAACTTCTTGTAATCATCAGTTATCATAATGGTAAAACCAACCAAAATACCAATGACGCGTACTAAATATAGAGTTGTTTTCTCTTAATATTTGTTGCTCTAACTATACGCTTTGTTGTAAACCCATTGTGTACTTTGGTTATAAATAACAATTTCTACTTGATAATTTTTACAGAGTATTCAACTATACCAACAAATATGATTTGTCAGAGACACCAAATATTCTGGTAAAAGCATTTAATTGTAGCATGCACAATCCAAGTTTCATCAATTACAAAACAACTTGTAATCGTAACTAAAGTGCAATTAACAAAATTACATTTGAACGTATCACAGATTACTTAGTTATACCAAGTGTACTGTTCGATCTGTTTAGCAATATTCTAGTTATGCCTACTATGTTTCATTTAACTCAACCCTTTTGTTAATTATTTTTATCATATTTCTTTCAGTGATATAAAACGTGATGACAGACACGAAAAAAAAATTTAAAAAAAAACACACATCATTGTAAAGTCAATACATTCATTGCTTCGCTCAGATTTTAAAATGTAATAAGGTTAAACTTCAAGTTCAAGTTAGAACAGTCTGAACAGGTTTACCATATCTGACTAACCTAAAACTGTTATAGCTTTTATCATATAGGTACCTATTATATATTTTACTAATTTAGCGGTGAACCTAAACAAATTTTGAATTTTTATTAAAATTATGACCTTTTTTCGTTTGAGGGGGGATTTGCATTTCATAATAATCGTGACGACACGATTCGCCTTTATGGATCGTACCTATATACGAAGATGAACCAATGCCGTTTCCGTACATATTAAAACGTGATATTCAAATAATTAGATACAATGACCAGCGCCATGGAAAGTTACGGAATATTTAAATTATGCTGAAATTTATTGATTCTCGGCTAAAACAAATGAGCATTATATGCATATATATACATTGGTACATGTATAAATTAGCCAACGCAATTTTGTTTTTCTGCAGTTCGTCCGGAACAACTTTTGAGATCCTGTGCAGTGCATTTTTTTTTCATCTCCTCGACAACATTATAATTTATAACTATTTGTTGGTTACGTGTTTGATGCAACTGTTTAATATTATAATAGTACCTACACCTTAAATTGTACGATTTAATAATAATTGGTTTTGTAGCGAGCAGCTGTGACTACCTGACCAAATACTTATAAATTACCTGATAATATAATAATTATAATAATATGTACGTTATCATATATTGTACGCAGAGGTGTAGCTAGGGCTTGGCGAGACTGTCCCAGGCCAGGGGCGCAACGAAAAAGTGGCGCGAAATCCAGAATAAAATATATTTATAATATATATTATATATATATATATATATATATATATATATATATATATATATATAAATATATGGTACTAGCTGATCCCGTGTACTTCGTTACCCGTTAAATGTACAAATTGTATATGACTTAAACTTTGTTCAGGTGTATGATATTCTAGATTACTCTGAACTTTCCTGTTGCCCGGAATAAAAATTCTGATTCGCGGTAGTATATTATCAGGTAGGCAATCTACCTGCGGTAGATCGCGGACCCCGTGCTCGTGCTGTTTGTAATAAGTGTATGATTTAACTCTAAAGTATCAAAGTTATACCAAGTTTGTCGTTTTTACTTAATTCCACCTAAATTGGATTAATATAACCAATTAATACAAAATCCTAACCTGACCTAACCGTCTAATATCAGATGAATAAAAAAAACCAAATTTAACCCTTTTTAAATTAGCCCATCTTCTTACGTAACGTCCAGGTTTTACATATCATATTGTTGTAATCGATAATATAACATTCATCCGATGGATTACGTCCAAATATTAGTGATGTAGCAAATGCAATTGCAAAAACTCCACATGAATACCCATCTGGCTGTTTTATAACAGACTTAAACACAACATTGGATTTTGAAGGATATAAAATATCCAAAATCTCAAATAAATTATCATTAAGCGTATGGTATGGCCTATCGTACACTTCTGGGCACTTAGTTTCATTACGATAATACACACATAGCCAATGCCCAATAACATAATTTCCAATAGAACCATCATATAAAATTTGAAAATCATCCACGTTCTCAACGGCCGAATACATAAGTGGTGTTTGATAAAATAATACGTTTTGTGGAATAAAATATGATGTTTGTAATTTTACGATGACTAAAAATGCATTAATAACTTCGTCGTTTAAATAAGAATTATGTATTGCTAAGGCAGTACAGTGGTTTTTACTCATAATGTAAATGACAATTATTGTAGTTAAATAATTTTGTAAATGACAATGATGTATTATTATTATATTACTACAATTATGTCGTAACCATAGATACATAAATACATGGACGACTGCTATTGTTATTATTATTATTATACATTATTACAAATTACACGTAAAAAATTATTTTTGCCAATTTCAACCCTTTAAAATCAAAATTTTGAAAATCGGGCGATGTGGTAACACTCACGGAGGTATTTGGAACAACTTTGTTAAAAAAAAATTGGAAAAAAGTTAAATAGCGTCGTCACAAAATTGGTACATAAAAAAGGCCTGTTCTTTTATATATATATAAGGATTATTATTTATTGATATTCTTAATAATTTACATTTTACTAGAATGTGCACAAAATAGTTTTTTACTATAAATACACAATAGTGATTAGTGACTATGTAGGTACTACTTTATTGTGTATGTATTGTGTATTATACAAATGTTACGATTATCATTTACAAGTGTTTTAGAATAATATATGTCATTATAATATTACGTAATATTAAACCCGGGTACCCAAGTTATATTTTAAGAACAGTTAGTAGCCGATAATATTGTGTTTTATTTGTGTTGATAGTTTTAGATTTTGAGTGAAACGATGAGTGTATTGATTTTACAATGATGTGTGTTTTTTTATTTTTTTTTTGTGTCTGTCATCACGTTTAAGGACAGTAAAAGTGCTTGGATTTTCTTAAACAGTAGCTTTTCTGATAGGAAAGTGAATCTAGTTGGTACTTTGGGGGGTCAAAAGTAAAAATTTCCTAGTAGTTTTCACAAGCGCCGGGAAAAACAACATAAAAATTAAGGAAAAACGGGAAATTTCACTCAAAATCGGTTTTCCAAAATATCGATTTTGGTTTTTGGTGAAACATTAAAACAAATGAACGTATATACATAACATTTTTACTGGTTGTTTATATTTGCATTTTCTATACACGATAACATTTTAAAAATATTTTGAATTATTTTGAACAGTTTAGGGACATTTTCATTTTCCATTTGTTTTTAGTATTTTTTCTAAAAATATCAATACAATTTTATTTGTTATTTGCGAAAGCTTGAAAATTTAATAGAAGGATCCTAGTATATTGTTTCAAAGGCAAATGAAAAATATTAAAAATCCTTAGTCACAATTTTTTTTATAAGCATTTAAAGTTCAAAAATTGACAAAATTTGGAAAAATCACGAAAATTAGCAAACTATTTCGAGTTAAGAATTCGTAAAAATTTTCATTTTTAAATCTAAGATTTGAAAATGTAATACAATATTCCCTATAAGTTTATCTACCTTTATCAAAACAAAATGTCTATAAGAAAGTCAAATTAAATTTTTATGAGCGTTTGAAATTTAAATTTTTACAACATTGGATATTCACTCGATTTCTCATGTAGCGATTTCCTAATTTTGTTGTAATTCAAAAACGAATAACTGTAGATACATGAATATTCCACTGAATGTTCATATTAGCATTTTCTGTATACTGTACAATTTTGAAAATATTTTGACGTTTTTTGAGCTGTTTAAGGACATTTTCAGTTTTAAATTTTTTTAGTTTTTTTTTCTATATATACCAATAAAGTTTTATCTGTTGTTCCAAAAGGTGTAAAAATTTAATACAAGGCTCCTGATATATTGTTAAAATAGCAATTGAAAAATTTTAAAAATACATAGGCACAATTTTTTTTTTATAAGCATTTAAAGATCAAATTTTAACAATATTTATCAAAATCTCGTAAATTATCAATCATTGTAATTAATAAATTATAAAATGTTCAGTTTTCATAGCTAAGGATTGCAAATTTAAAACAAAGGTTCTCATAAATAGTTCATACTGTAACCAAAAAATCTAAAAAATGTATGAACACGGTCATTTTTTACAGACATTTTAAATTCAAATTTGGACGAAATTACATATTAAAAAACCTAGAATAACTATTTTAGTTATTTTGTTGTGATTGTATAATATAAATCGTGGGTTCTTGAAACTTCTAATTTATACTACTATATATCTATGATAGTATCAGGGTTTGTTGTTGGTGTATAACGCGTTATAAGTACCTAATGGATATTGTGATATGATTAATTTGGAATTCATTATAGGTCTTTTTTTTTTAATACTATGGTTTTGTATATAATATATCTTATACCTAGAAGGACATACCGTCTCCGCTCAGAATCGTTTTTCTTATACGATGATATAATATCATTGAATTCAAATGTAATACCATCCATTATACAGTGACCTACTTGTAACCTACTGTACAACAGAGCGACACCCACTTGCCCACCTTTTTTATACTGTTGATTATACCACCATCTCAGCACGCAAGTCGATTGTCAACATAGTAGCTTAGAAAATCGATTATTGTTATTAAATATTAGCTGCATGTTAAAGTTAAAATTAGAATTCTAAATTTATTATATTTTAAAGACTACCGTAGTCCCGTCAATCATCAAATTTATAGGTAGGTAGGTAATATTATAATATTTCAATATCTAGTCATTTTATATAAGTCATTGAAAAGAAGAACTTCTACAACAGTTCTACGGTGAGTTCCTAATTATTATTAATTATAATTATACAAAATAATTATTTATAAGAATGTAAATACTAAAAAGGTGGGTAAGTGGATGTCGCTCTGCTGTACAGTAGGTTACAAGTGGGTCACTGTATAATGGATGGTATTAAATTTGAATTCAATGATAAAATATCATTGTATAAGAAAAACGATTCTGAGCGAAGAAGGTATGTCAGTCTAGGTTTAAGATATATTATATACATATCTATGGTATTAAAAAAAAAATTTACCTATAATAAATTCCAAATTAATCATATCACAATATCCACTAGGTACTTATAACACGTTATACATCGATAACAAACCCTGATACTATCATTGATATATAATATAGTGTACTTTAGAAGTTTCAAGTACCCACGAATAGTATTATAGTATAACTCACAACAAAATAACTAAAATAGGTATGCTAGGTTTTTTAATATGTAATTTCGTCCCAAATTTGAACTTAAAATGTCTGTAAAAAATAACTGTGCTCATATATTTTTTAGATTTTTTGGCTACAGTATGAACTATTTATGAGAATCTTTTTTTTAAATTTTCAATCCTTAACTATAAAAACTGAACATTTTAGAATTTATTAATTACGATGGTTAATAATTTTCGAGATTTTGAAAAATTCTGTCAAAATTCGATGTTTAAATGCTTATAAAAAAAAATTGTGCCCATGTATTTTTAATATTTTTCAACTGATATTGTAACACTATATCAGGAGCCTTGTATTAAATTTTTACACTTTTTGGCCCAACAGATAAAACTTTATTGATATTTATAGAAAAAAAAAACTAAAAAAATTGAAACTGAAAATGTTCATTAACAGCTCAAAAAGAGTCAAAATATTTTCAAAATTGTACGGTGTATAGGAAATGCTAATCTGAACATTCAGTGAAATTTTCATGTATCTATAGTTATTCGTTTTTGAATAACAACAAAATAAGAAAATCGCTACATGACAAATCGAGTGAATATCCAATGTTGTAAAAATTTGAATTTCAAACGCTCATAAAAATTTAATTTGACTTTCTTATAGAATTTTTTTTTTTGATAAATGTAGGAAATCTTATAAGGAATCTTGTATTACATTTTCATATCTTAGATTTAAAAAGAAAAATTTTTATGAATTTCTAACTCGAAATAATTTGCAAATTTTCGTGATTTTTCCATATTTTGTCATTTTTTGAACTTTAAATGCTTAAAAAAAAAACTGTGACTAACGATTTTTAATATTTTTCATCTGTCTTTGAAACAATATAGTAGGAGCCTTGTATTAAATTTTCAAGTATTTTTACTCAACAAATAAATTTTTATTGATATTCATAAAAAAAAAAACTAATAAAATTGGAAACTGAAAATGTCCCTAAACAGTTCAAAATAAATCAAAATATTTTGAAAATGTTATCGTGTATAGAAAATGCAAATATAAACAACCACTGAAAATTTCATGTATCTACGGTTATTTGTATTAAAGTTACACCAAAAACCAAAATCGATTTTTTGGAAAACCGATTTTGCGTAAAAATTCCCGTTTTTCCTTAATTTTTATGTTGTTTTTCCCGCCGCTCTTGAAAACTACTGGGAAATTTAAATTTTGACCTCCCCAATGCACCAACGATATTCACTTTCCAATCGAACAAGATACTGAAGTCGAAAATCGAAGCATTATTTCGACTACTTATCGTGTACACAGACACAAAAAAAATAAAAAAAAAAACACACATCATTGTAAAATCAATACATTCATCGTTTCACTCAGAATCTAAAATCTAGTATAAAATAAGTCACTATTAATATTCGTTGGTTTTTATCGATTAAATTTGAATTTAAATAATGTATAAACATTAAGATAGTTTGTTCAACGTTTGCCTATTAAAATAAAAATACAATTATTCAATTACCCACATAGCATTTTGGTGATGATTATATTTACAAAATATTTTTTAATCGTCTTGACAAAAATATTTCTTGGTAAATATTTTAAAAATATAATTATAATATATATCGTATAATATGTTAAGTCAATTATTTCTTAAATATTTTAAAAACTTCTTCTTTGAAATATTTTATGATTATCATACAGTATATAACTATAAAATAACATTTTTATATTATTGAAAAATATTTCCTATCAGTTAATTTTAAAATATTTTAAAAATAACTGAGAGTTATGATAATAAAAAATGATTAGGGAAATATTTCAATAAGAATAATGGGCCCCACCGAGCAGTGGTGTATTTATGGTTTCTTATATGCGTACCTTTATTATTTTCTAATTATTGTAACCCTTCTCGGTTCCTCGGTTCTTATTTATTTTGTCATGCGCGTTCTCTCGCCAGACAGAGTATAGTTCGTATTATAGCAATATTATTATATTGTGTATTTGTGTTGAATATATAATATTATATTACATAATTAATAATAATTTTTTGTAGGTGCATGGAATGATGATATTTCTATTTTATATGACGTTAGCCGTTACTGGCCCGTTAGGTATCAATAATATAATAAATTATCATTTATCATTAATCATTATGTAATAATATTCTACTATAATAATAGTAAGTTACTATTATTATAAGTCGTTGTATCGTTCTGTGATTGTGATAATACCTATCATGGCTAAATATATATTATTTACATAATAATATATACGCATTAAGTACGCATCGATATGGATGGGTAATTCCGGTGCCGCCGTCGTCGTCCGTTGCCCGCCGCCCATAACGGTATACGATTACTCCATAGTCCCATATTCCCCGGACAATCAGACACCACCACGGACTATAAGATATCTTAGTCCGTGGACACCACCAAAAATTTACTTTATCATCAGCATTCGCAGACTCGCAGTATATTATTTTGTCATAATAGATCTATGCCTAAGTAGTTAGGCATACTGACGCTATAGCGTTCTCTGTGTAGCATCATATTTTTATTAGATTAGTAGGTAGATGGTCCGATATTGGCGTGTCAGCTATAAGTTATAACACATTAACACAGACTAAACACTAAAATCACCTGAGACGAGACCAGACTATAACTCATGCCACTATTGCCAGTTGCCACTGAGAGAGCGCTACTCGTTGGCGGCTTGGCGCATCCAAAATTATTCCAAATGACCGAGCGTTTTCGTACCCATATTTCTCCCACTCTACCACCTAGTCGCCACGACGGAGTAGCAACGGCGGCTGGAGTCGACGGCGGCCAGCGTACGGGCAGATTTAGTGGTAGGAATGCGCGAACGGACGAATTTTGGTAGCATTTGAGTAGCGTTCTCTCAGTGGCACCATAGAAATATAGAATAAAGATAATGAGTGGCACGAGGGCACGACTGCACGAGTATTAAACTATAAACTATAAGATGTCACGTGTCAATGTACATTTTTAATTTTTAACCCATCCTGCTTTCACCGTTGTCCGTTTCAGACGTTTCAGTATTTCAAAATTTCACATTTAGAACTGCTGCAGATTAATAATTCAAATAATTGCAATCGGACTAATTACAGCAGGTATGTAAACGTTCTTTTTAGTTTATTTAGTATTTTTGTTATTATTATTGTAACGTCTCTACGACGTTGGATGAGAAAGGATGAACATTTTACTCGTTATAAAATAATACTCAAGACTTTAACATTATGCATCTTTTAATTATACATCATAGTTCAGAAATAAATGTATAACTTATTTACTATTAGATATTATTAAAAATAGAATGATATTTCTATCGTAATACATTATAACGATGCTTCAGTTCAAAACTGCAACAACTCATGTTATAGCAAATCCGAGTTATGTACACCATCTTATAACGATTTAGGTTCAAGAACGCAATAAAATATATAGGTAGTTATAATTATATTGACTACAAGAGAGCATTTTCAATTTCATAATTTACATTACGTTACATATTAGCGCTACAATATAGAAAACACATTAGGTGGGTAAACCCAATAAACTGATTTTTTTTAGTTGTTGCAATTTTGAACTGGAGCATCGAATTATTATTAATATCAACACAAGTCAGTAGTCACAATTACAGCTATAACATGCATTACTGCAGCAGTGCAGCCATGATATAACAACAAGCTGGGCTTAAAATTCTAGAGGGGACTAATGTCTCCATATAGTTTTAAGAGTTCCATTTTTAATTTTATGTATAGGTAATGCCTAAGGTTAATTTATCATACCACATTGTTTATACCATGACTTCAACTATAGTACACCTAGGTTATAATATAGTATGTAGATATATTTAATTGTTATATTTTATATAAGTTATTATATAGCCATTATATACCTATATAATAAGGATAAGTATTAAAGTATATTAAATAGTCAACTAGCTGACATATTTTTTATCCCATATTTATCTATTATGTCAGATTCCTACTACCCATAGGTATTATTACTTTAGTTATTATACTATTATTAATATTTACTTATTAATTACCTATATATAATACTATTATTACTGTATAATAGCTAATAATAATAAATAATATTTTTTTTACTATTATTACCTACCTGCTATAATATAGGTTAGGTTGTTATAGATTATACCTGATGATTTGATTTAACATCCAATTAAAATATATTTGTATTGGTATAACCGTTAAATTTAATAAATTGTTGATGTGACACAGCATAAACCTTTTAAATAGAATAAATTTCATATCAAAATTCAAACTGATCAGAATTATTATATTAATTAATAAACAAAGTGATGATGACTAAATATAATTATACTACCTAATTTCATGATTAAAAATTGTACAGTAAAAAAAAAATTCTGAGGGGTGATAATGTGATATTACTTGACTGATAATAATTGTTCCAGTTCTGAACTGTTATTTCCAAAGGTAATAGTTCTTCTATATTCTTTATTATTATTTTGTTTTAAATTTCTTATTATTATACAATCTCATTTTTAGTTTTCTGAAAACAATGAATATGAATTACCAACTAATGAACCAATTAATATATGTGATGAGTTTAAAGGTGATTTAGTTATGTGGGCAACACAATTTAATATACCTCATAATGCTTTGGATGGGTTATTGATAATTTTGAAAAAAGTTCCAACACTATCATCACTTCCGAAAGATTCTCGTACTATATTAGAAACAAGAAAAACTAATGCTACACATGCTTTATCAACCATAAGTCCTGGTTTATACTACCATTTTGGTTTGAGTTCATCCATTCAAGATCATTTTAAATTTAATTCAACTAATAATATTGATATGATAAAAATAGTGATTGGAATTGATGGCTTGCCAATCTCTAAAAGCAGTTCCAGTCAGCTGTGGCCAATTTTAGCATATATACGGCCATTTAAAAACTCTGTTTTCCCAATTGGGATTTACTGGGGCCACGAAAAGCCTACTAATTCTAATTTATACTTAGAACAATTTGTTACGGAAGCAAAAGAATTATTGCAAAATGGTATCAATGTAAATGGTGTAATCTTAAAAGTCATCATTGATGGATTTTCTTTAGACGCGCCCGCTAAAGCCTATGTGCTAAAAATTAAGGGACATTCTGGTTATGACTCTTGTTCACGATGTTTAGAAGAAGGAGAATATTTGAAAAACCGATCATGTTTCCCCTATTCAGCCAGTAGTGAAATTAAGCGTACCCATAATGACTATATTACAAAAAAATATGAAGAACATCATGTTGGACCTACAATATCCATATTATCTGATTTACCTGGTATAGATATTGTTAACATATTTGGATTAGATTATATGCATCTAGTTTGCCTTGGTATTATGAAAAAACTAATTCAATTATGGATTCATAAAGGACCATTAAATGTTCGGATACCTAATTCAGTACAAAAAAAAATATCTGATCAACTTTTATCATTAAAACCGAATATAACTTGTGATTTTTCCCGTAATCCTAGGGCTTTAAATGAACTACCAAGATATAAAGCCACTGAACTACGTCAAATACTGGTGTATACAGGACAAATTGTTTTTAAAGATAATATAAGCAACACATGTTATAAGCACTTTATGGCTCTAAATATAGGTATGACAATACTGTTGAGTGATAATATGCAGGAGAAATATATTGATTATGTTAGAAGTTTGCTTAAATATTTTGTTCAACAATTTGAAACTTTATATGGAAGACATTTCATTTCTCATAATGTGCATAGCCTTCTTCACATTGCTGATGATTACCTCAACTTTGGATCACTCGACAATATAAGCGCTTTTCCATTTGAAAACTTTATGAAGTCTCTTAAAAGAAAGATAAGAAAACCTGACAAACCTCTCCAACAAATTATTAAAAGATACTCTGAACAAAAAAATGTTAATACTCACAGAGATAAAAATATAGAAATAATTTTTAAAAATGAGCATACCCTGGGACCTTTATTGGATAATTTAACAGAACCACAATATAAAACTGTTGTTTTACAAAATTCAACTATAAAAACAAGAAGTATAGCTGATCGTTTTATATTAACTAAAGATAATAATATAATGTTAATATTAAATATAGCTCATACTAAGACTAGCAATGAAGTAGTTTTAGTTGGAAAAGTTTTTCTAACTAAACTACCGTTTTATGAAAAACCATTGAGTTCGACTATTTTTAATATATATATAGTTGACAACTTATCCGCTGAGTTGAGTTGGACTCCTCTTAAGAATTTTAAAAAAAAAGTTATGCTTTTAGACAATAATAGTCAAAAAATTGTTTTCCCAATTTTACATTCATCTGAGTAACAATAATTAATTTATATTATGCTTGTACATATAACATTATAACTTGTATATAACTTGTATATTTACTGAACAAAACTATATATTTATTTTAATTGGTAACTATATGATAATACTTCAGTCAATTAAGAATAAAATATTATCTATTAATTAATATGCACCTTTTTTTCAGAAACAGGTTCCTGTATAATTTTTACTATGACCTATCACGTTATTATTTTCACAAAAGAAAATTCAGTGGAAGCTGTTCCATCACACTGGTTGTCAAGAGATGGAAAAACATGTGCTTGGCCCAAAAGGCATTTAGATACAACTAGGCAAATTGAAAAAAAAACACAACCTAATACACTTGATTACACCTGGTTTGAAATTCGTGTATTATCCAACTCTATTTGTAAGTACAGATATATAGGTAATGGTTAACAGTTATACAATTATCACACATGATATATATATATGATTATTAGTTATTATTTAAAATACCTAGTATAATGAATATTACCAAAAATCGTAACTTAATAAAAGATTTTTTTTTATTTCAATTTTTTTTTTAGCGAGTTTAAAAGAAGCTAAAGAAAAAGCTAAAATAGCAACTTTTACGTCTGACTTATCTTCAATGGAAGAAGATAAAAAAACACGGAACATTCGACGTAAAAAAATTGATGATGATGATGATGACGACGATCGTGACTTCTCATATTCAAAAATTAAAACTAAAAAACATTTTAAAACAAAACAAGACAAAATTCTAAGCCCACCAAAGTTTATTGAAACAGGTAAAATAGTTAAATAAAATGACTGAATTTTTTATGAATTTTACAACATATAATTATTTCAGGTATTGCAGGAGATAGTAATGATTCAGATTCTGGTTCTGATAATATATTGTTTTCAAACTTTAAAAGTAAGCAAAAAATCAGATTTTGTTATAATTGTTTATTTTATTTAAATTTAATTATTAATTATTTAATTTTAATAGGATCATCCGTTGCAAAAAACAGAGCTTCAGTATCCACAACTGCTTCCTTAACCTCACCATCTTTAAAATGGAACGTTGACGATATTGGCTTACTAAATTCAAACAAGACTATAAAAAAAAAGTTGGATTTTGAGTCAATTTCACTTCATTCCACTTCTCCACAAAAAGATGCAGACTTACATCATAACAACATTAATGTTGATAATTTTTCAATACATTACAGTAAAATAATTTATTTTGATTATTATAAAAATTATATTATTTATTATTTAACCTACCTGCATATTATTACCTTATTAAAAAGTATAAGTACTTGATTTAATTTTACTTTATTGAACAACATCAATGCATATATTATAGTATTTGCTTAAAGTATTGTATTTAAAATTCAATTTTTTTTTTATATATATATTATATATTAGAAGATGGCATAGATAATATGAATGGAAATTTAAAAAATGACTGCCCAAAAAAGTTAAATGTTGAAGATAAACATTTGAACAATTCAATAACTCATTTTAGTACGCCATCATCGTCTGTATCAATATCAAATAATTCAACAGTTCAAACTGGTAATATATTGATTAAATAAAATCTAATCAATTTGTATTAAAAATTTTTTTTTTTTTCAGAAATGCTTTGTATTTTGAAAAACTTAACACGTACTTTGACAAATTTGAAGTATGAAGTGAGAACTATGTCAACTAAAGTTGAACGATTGGAAAATGTTATAACTGATCAGCAAAAAAACCAGAACAACTCATCTACAAAAAATAATTATTATCCTGTTGATGAAAATATTTACAAATTCCCATTGACCAGCCTTGATGAATTAACCGTATTTGAAGAAAAAATAATGGACAAAGATTTTCGACAAAAAATGGTAATCATGATTCAGTTGAAAATTAATCCATCAATATATTATTAATATTAAAAGTATATAAGAAATACATAATATAATATATAATGCATCATACACATGGTTTTCTTTTCACTAATATTTAAAATTAATAAAATTTAATTTTTAATTGAGTTTCAGCTATTAAAAATATTATAATATCACTAGTATAATAATTATACTAGTGATATTATAAATATTATATTTACTACAATTATTGTAGTGTATAGTATCCGTTTAATATAACACATTATAATTAATATACCTTTATATAATATAATAAAATGTTCATTTTTTTATAGATAACATTTTTAGTTCGGCTAGAACGTACAACAGTTTCGGATATGACCCGTCAAATTATGTCTAAATTGTTTCACAATAATTTGCTGAGCAAATTCTCATATAGCGGACAAAAAAAGAAGATGATTTTCTCTTCTCTTAACTCTTGTGCTCTTATATTTGGTAATAATTATTTTTTAAATACCTATATTTTAAGTTTAAATTAATTAGAAATTAGTAGATGGAAATTTCATATGAGGTATTACTGTTATAAGATAATATTGGGTTCCATTAGAAAAAACGGTTGTAATGTGCTAATAGGTTATAAAAGTTTTATAAAAAATAATTCTTAATCAATTTTTTTCTTATATTTTATTTTAAATTTAGGGGTATTTGTATAACCACTGTTATACCTCCTCCCCCCTCCCATAATTTCTTCATAATTGTATTAACTTAATTATACCTGCATACTGTACAATATTGTATAATTTTTTTTTTTTTTGAGGTTAAGGCTATAACTACTAATGGTCATTAGCCTGTAGTACTGTAGGGGGAGTCTGTGGGTTTGTGGTGGCAGAATTTTTATTGGGGTCGGAGTGGGGGGATGGCCGGGGATTGAACCCGGACCGACTGTGCCAAAGCCGACGCTTTAAACCGCTCGGCCACCTCGTCCCCCTGTATAATTTTGTAATATATAAAATAAATAAGTATTTACATTTTATACATGTGTTTCAGAAACCATAAGAACTGTAAAAAGTCATCAAAATTGTATTGATCAAGAGATATTAAAACCTATGAAATTTTTTATGGCTAATGCCAAGTTCCGAGAAGAGAAAAAGCTAAGCAAAAATATTAATATAATTTCTTAATTTGAATCTAAATATTTATTGGTGTAATAATTTATTTTATCTACTATACCTATTACTTAGTTACCTAAACAGTTGTTATTTTAATTTTTTTTTTTGTACACTAACTTACTATGAAGAATTTTTTTATTTTTTTTTTATTACGCAAATCAAGATATATTGTGTTAATTATTTAACCTAAACAGTTGTTATATTAATTTTTTTTTTTGTACACTAACTTACTATGAAGAATTTTTTTAATTTTTTTTTTTTGTTACACAAATCAATATATATTGTGTTAATTATTTAACCAAAACAGTTGTTATTTTAATTTTTTTTTTTTGTACACTAACTTACTATGAAGAATTTTTTTAATTTTTTTTTTTTGTTACACAAATCAAGATATATTTTGTTAATTATTTAAACTAAACAGTTGTTATATACATTTTTTTTTTGTACACTAACTTACTATGAAGAATTTTTTTAATTTTTTTTTTGTTACACAAATCAAGATATAATGTGTTAATTATTTAACCTAAACAGTTGTTATATTAATTTTTTTTTTTTTGTTACACAAATCAAGATATATTTTGTTAATTATTTAACCTAAACAGTTTTTTATTATTTTTTTTTTTTTGTACACAAATCAAGATATATCGAGTTAATTATTTAAATAATATTAGCATTTCTATTATAGGTACTTAATTGTTAATTATATACTACTATAATATAAATATATATTTTGTATGCTAACCCAACTGGATGTTTTTCTTTGAATATTTTATTTTTTTAGAAGCCTGTTTATTACTGCCTGTCAGCCATTATGTATTAACCATATAAATGGATAGTAGATATCTGAAATAGTAATTCAGTGCATTTCTATTATACATAATCTGATCTGGTTAATTATAATTTTTGGTCTAGCGTATCCTCCTTTCCAAAGTGTCTTATTTTGTCTTGTTAAATTTTATTTAAATCTAATGTAAGATCCTATAAATATTTATTTTTTGGGTCTGTATCACATTATATTTTTCTTAAGAATGTTTTATTTATGCATATGCATGTTTATGAATTAATCATTAGCATACTGTAATGATTATAATTTCCTATTTCTTTGACATATTAAATATTTAATAGGAAATTAAAGTTATGTCAAATATCAATAAAATGATTAATTAATATATTTATTTATTATGTTATTATTCAAACATGAATTAAACAAGATTTCTTTTCAAGACAGGTGGAAATAGCTGGTATATAGTATTTATTCTAACCAAATGTGTGAAAAATCGAGTATGTGGGCCCCCTTATAACAACCAAGACTAATATTTATAAAATAAATTAAAAATATTATCAACATCATTGTATTACATTTTAAAAATATCTTATAAATATATTTTGAAAACATCTGTTTAGAAATATTTTAAATATAATTTAAAAAATATTTTGAAAAGCAAAGTAAAATATTTTGATGACTATTTTTTCCGGCCAAAAAACGTTTTTAAAACACATAGAAAATATTGGTTGATGATAGAACGATGTTTGTAAAATATCAATCACTTTCCAAAAGATATTTTAAAAATATCTAGAAAACATAATTTTGCTATGTGGGTAATTGATTAATTAATTTAAAATCCTCTAAATCTTATTTGGAGTTAAGAAAAAGAAATAATAATTAATACTAGTCTAATTGTCTCAAATATTATCTTCACAGTTCACATCAAGAATGTATTTTATTTTATTTGTTTTAATTCTACGGACTATTTTTGATGATCTAAGGTTAGATATTTATAGAGTAATTTGGAAAACTAGCTTGATAGTGATATCGATAAAAAAATATCTTTAATTCGGTTTACAATACATACATTTAATGAGTCTGTGAAATTTTATTTTCTAAAAAATATTTTAGCATATTGAAAATATAAATTTATTTTTTAAATTACATTTTTAACGATTTTTATTTTATTTTTTTTAGTTACATCTACTATATATCCCATCCTTTTGTTATCTGTTTTACATATGAGATACATAACAAATATTCGTTCACCAGTTACAATAGTGTGCTGTGACCCAAGAAACAAAAAAATATTTTTTTAATGTTTTAAAAAACATAAGAAATAGGTTTTAAATTGCCTTCGAAAAGATTTTTTCAAGGTTATAATGGCCAACTTTTCATTTAAAATAGAATGTTAAAAAAAACACATTTTAAACTTTTTTTATACTTTTTTTTCAATGTTTTTTGCTTATAAATATGATAAAAATATTTTTTTCATATTAATTAGATATTTTTTAAATACCAATTTAATGTAGGTATAATATTTTTATTTAGTTAGAAACGTATGTTTTAAACATTTTTTATACGTTAATTTTTCCATGGTTTTTTGCTAATGAAATATCATACAAATATTTTTATTATATCAATTAAATATTTTTAAATACCATTTAAATGTGTTTATAATATTTTTATTTAGTCAGAAGCCCTATTTACATATATTATTTTTGATATAAAATACATACTGTCAGAATAACTGAATGATAAGGTAAATATGATAGGTATGTTAAAAAAATAATAATTGAAAATTTAAATTAATAGGTTCCATGTAAATAGGTTATAACTTATAATATATAAATTACTTTATACACAATATTATCATCAAATATACTTAGTTATATGATATTTAGGCAGTCAACCGTCTTCGGTCAGAATCGTTTTTCTTATACAATGATATCATATCATTGGATTTAAATAGAACACAATCCATTATGTAACTTGTAATTCTAATGTACAGCAGAGCGACACCCACTTGACCATCTTTTATTACTTAAATTTATATATACAATTTTTACCTTTTTATAAATATAATATGTATTATGGTAATAATAAATAAAAGAAAAATGTCTTAAAGACTCGTGTTTTTACTTTAATTGTTAAATACACAATACATATTTTAAGAAATATAATAAAACACATTAAATAAAAGTGTGTTTTGGAATAGTATAATAGCATAATAGAAATATTATATAAATAAAAAAAATACTTCAGTTCTTTTTTTTTACTTATAAATTGATATACAATATGTATTATAGTAATATTATAATAATTATAGGTATAAAAGAAAAAATTTTTAGGACTTTTTTTTTTTTACTTAAATTGATTAAGTTACACAATATAAATTCTAAGAAACTTAATACTTATTATATAAACATATGTTTCATAAGAGTATCATATTGTTGATACAAAGTTTAAAAAGTTACTTGTAGGTATGCCTGTTCTTTTTTTTTACTTGAATTGAAATATAAAATAATTTAAGTTGAATTTATATTATTATCATCTGCAATGTTGTCTTCATAATCTTGATGATGATGATGATAATCTGCAGTTTCTCTCTTTTTTTTTTGTTTTTCTTTGCTGTAAATATACAGAACAATGAAGGCAATTATAAATATAATTTACAATTTATATTGCTATATTGGTTATCAATTGTTTAAGTATATAATAGAATACCTTATGCATTAAATAACAATTGATAATAAACATAAAAGTGAAGTAGGTATATGATTTTTTAGCAATCTTGAATGGTTATTATACCTAATCATTTTTATCATTATAATAACAATAAATGCTACAGTTTTAAATATTTTTAAAAATCATCAAATTAATATTTAATTTATATAATATACAAACTTAAATAATCAATGCTTGTAATATCAGAAAGTATAATTTCATTTAAAATCAATTATTTGCAGAATTATTTTTCGTATTTAAAAAAAAAAAAACACATTAATAAAATAATGTATTTATTTCTCATTACACTATATTTGAGCCCACAACAGCCATACCCCACAATAGTACTTACCATTTAATTTTATTGAACATAATTTATTCATTGTTAAGTTTGTGATATAAAAAGTAGAAATAAAAAAAACTAGACTAGTAAACTATTAGTACCTAATACACCGTGACAGAGTGACCGTATAGACATACAAAAACCCAGTGACTAACATATATATCTACCTAGTGTCTGGTTAGAATTAATATTGAGTATTAATAATAATACTAGAAGTGAAGGCTATAGCAATGTTTTAAAATAGCTACTCTCAATAACAATGAAATACAAATAATAATAGCTAATAATTAATAACAACAAAAAATATTGTTTAATGTGTAGGTATATGGTGTCTGAGTAGAATGTAGATGAAGATTAAAATGGTGTTTGATAAAAAACCAATAAAATATAAAAAAAAATGAGTTAAAAATTTACACTAAATATTATAAAGGTTTAATTTGAATAACACTTTTAGATTCTGAGCGGAGCGATGCAGCTAGTGGTTTTACAAGGGTGTTTTTTTTCTTTTCTTTTTATATCCTGTATACATAATATCTACCAGAAGGAGTGCTTTGATTTCAACATATTATATGTAGTACCTTATCTTTTAGAAAATAGGATCAAGTATGGTACTTTAGATAAGTCATTTTCGGTTTTCTCAATAGTTATTTAATGCCACAGGAAAAACCACCAACAAATTACGAAAAACCGCTAAAAATGGGATTTTAATTTCTAACGCTTTGTTTATCACCATAGAAACGAATAAAAAATAATAATACGTATTATAATTTAAGTCTAATGAAATATAACACACACGACCGATTACATCGGCTTATCGAATGGAACTGAATATTATCATACGTAAACGTTAATTGGAATAAAAATTACATGGCAAACGTGTTGCACGTGCCGGGACTAAAATTTAATTTATTTTCGTGCGGTGCCGCGATGGATAAAGGATTAGTAATGACGTCAGATAGTAAGACGTGTATGTTAACTAAACAGGGGAAACCCGTATGCTCAGGTAAGAGATGCGGAAGATTGTTTGAGTTAAACATCAAGGAAGTACCGACAAACGGGTACGCTACTGTAGCTGTCGAAAACAGGTTGTCTGTTTGGCACGAGCGCATGACACACCAGAATTTACAGTACGTAAAAAGTTGTTTGGCGAAACACGAAATAGTATGTTCGGCCAAGGACGACGAATTCATGTGAAGCAGTTGTATAATAGGTAAACAAAGTCGTAAATCATTTAGTAAAAGTAATACGGAGTATCACAATGTCGGTGATTTAATTCATGCAGACCTATGTGGACCAATGGAGGTAAGCTCTATAGGCGGTTCAAAATACTTCTTGTTATTCAAAGACGACTACTCGCATTATAGAACGGTATATTTTATTAAAAATAAATATGATGTTAAAAATATTTTTGAGACGTTCATAAAAAGTGTTGAAACAGAAACAGGTTCTAAGGTCAAAATATTACGAAAATATTCGTGATCGGAATACATTAAAAGCGCCGATGAGGTATAATGTGTCGTCGTTTGTCGCCAATTTCGTTGAACCACTAAATCGTGATGAAGCGATCGCTGGCCCACAGAAAAACGAGTGGGAGCACGCTATGAGTGATGAAATTACGTCACTACACAAAAACAACACTTGGTCACTAGTTAATTTGCCTCAGGGCAAGGTTGCATTACGTAACGCATGGGTTTTCAAAACCAAATATAAAAGTGACGGTAATATCTATAAATTTAAGGCCAGATTGGTCATTAAAGGTTGTTCACAGAAATACGGTATAGATTACCATGAAACATATTCGCCAGTGGTCAGGTACGAATAAATTAGGGAGATATTCGCAGTAGCAGCTGTGGAAAAATTAATATTACGACAATTCGACATCAAGACAGCATTTCTGTACGGAGAACTACAGGAAGAATATTACATGGTACTACCACCAGGATACGAAGATGGATCGAATAAAGTATGTAAGCTTCAGCGTAGTTTATATGGCTTAAAACAAAGTCCAAGATTTTGGAATATACGCTTTAAGAACGTTTTGAATGCATTTGGTTTACAAGGTACCGAAGCGGAGATAAACTATACCAAAGATAAATTAAATTGGGCACAAATAAGAGCTATGTATAGGTACATATTCAAGGGTACGCACGTAAACATACTAATATATTCCGAAATCGTAATGAGTAGCCAGGACAAAATAGATGTAATTAAATTATATCACGACTCACTCCTGGGAGGTCATTTAGGCGTTACAAAAACATTAAAAAGAATACGAACACAAATCCAATGGAAGGGAATGAGGAAGGATGTACGGCAATATATAGAAAAATGCGAATCTTGTCAAAAGAATAAAAATTCTAAAAATATTAAATTACCAATGGCAATCACTACGACATCAACAAAACCTTTTCAAAAGATATTTCTGGACATAGTAGGTAAACTACCCACATCTTATAGAAATAATTCTTATATACTAACTATTCAAGATGATCTAACAAAATTTTTATTAACAATACCTTTAGAGGACCATACAGCCAATACAATGGCTAAAGCATTTGTTACTAATTTCGTATGTATTCATGGGATACCTATGAATATGTTAACAGATAACGGTCCTGAATTTGTAGGTGAAATATTCACAGAGGTATGTAAAATTCTTAAAATTAATAAAATTATGTCTAGTGTATATCGACCGCAAACGAACGGGGCTCTCGAACGAGCTCATAAGGTAATAAAAGAAATGCTCAGGCATACAATAGATAAGCACGCACAAACTTGGTGCGAGCACCTGCCATTCGTAACGTTTGCATATAATTCAGCTGTACATGAAAGTACCAACTTCCAGCCCTACGAATTACTGTATGGTAACCCAGTCGAGTTACCGTCACCTTTACAAAGACGAACCGAACCATGTTATACATATGATAATTATGCATATGAAATGAAACAAAAAATGCAAGCAGCACACGAACTTGCAAGGGAACTGCTCATAAAAACTAAACATAGGACAAAGGAATACTATGATAAAGGGCAGCATGAACAGAATATACATGTAGGAGATAGCGTACTAATACTTGACCATGCTAGAAAGCATAAGCTCACACCAATATGGGTGGGACCGTATCCGGTAATAAAAGTATTAGAATATAACGTAAAAATACAAAAAGAAAAACGAATAGCTACTCTACATAAAAATCACGTTAAATTATTTAAAGAATAGTAATAATTAATTTACTCATAGATGTACATTAATATAATTTAATTATAGGTTCATAATAGTAATAGGAGCTTTTCAAGCCGTTCAAATGTAAAATTCGCCATACAATGTTTCAACGATTCCACACGAGAGTGGGATCTACTTCGAAAATCGAGGTTCACTAAGGTTAACAAATTTCGATTGGAAATTATTAATATATATTAATTTAGACAATTATAATAATAGATATATAGAGACAATTCATTTTTATAACAAAACAGAAAAAATATGTGAAACTCTACAAAAAAAAAGCCCTGAGTTATTTAATACCACTTGTGGTAACTTTGCATTAACCTCCGCGTCTTTATTACAAGAAATTAGTAGAAAAAGGTCCAATATGTTGCAGTCTATAGATATAGAGGAGATAAACAAACGTGATAAACGGTGATTGATCAATATAGTAGGATATTATATACAGAAGACGTTATTCGGAACGTTGGACGACGAGGACGGGGAAATGTACAATACGCAAATAAGGGAACTCCAAAGTAGTAGAGTAGGCATGTTAAAAATAGTTGATAAATAAACTAGTATATTAAAGTTAACAAATAGTGTATTTAAGGAAGCGCAGTTAATGGAAAACCAAATTAGAAACTTAAATATATCATGTAAAAATCTCGAAACTAGCTTAAAACGCGTATGGTATCAACTAGATGAGTTAGAAATAAGAGCCACAACAACAAATTTAATAACAACATTGTTACTGCTACTGCAGCAATTAGTATTCGAAACAGATATGGTAGGTGAGATAATATCGGCAGCGCAAAACGGTATAATACATTCAGGTATGATATCCACTAGAGAATTAAGAATGCAACTGCGGGACATATTAATAAGTTTGCCCGGGCAGTTGAAATTACCTTTTGATGTAAATTATATATCACTCTAAGTAAGACGTCAAAACTGGCTATAGTATATATGAATGGAACTCTCGTATTCTAGTTAGTAATTCCATTACTAAACCCAGTAGAATTAACACTATACCACATAATACCATTGCCGGTACGTAAAGAATAGCTATATATGCATCTCACACCTGAATTCGAATACATGGCCATTTCAAAAACGCACGAGTACTATTTAACCATTTCCGTGAACCATTTAATGAGCTGTAAAGAATTAATAAGCATGACACTATGTCCTGAAACACAACCCCTCAGGTTAGGAACAGCGGGGTTACCATGTGAAATTGAATTATTCATGAAGCCAACGATAATTCCGAGAACCTGCGCAATAAAATATTTAGAATTATCACGTAGAATCTACCATAAGTTGAAAAATCATAATAAGTGGATTTATATAATAAACACGTTAGATGATGTAGCTGTCACCTGCGATCTATGGGAAAACGCTAAGAATTTACAACTAAGGGGCGTATTTATAATAACATTAAGTGAACAATGCAGGGCACATACACCACAAGTAGTAGTGTAGTACACCTAACAGGCACTTGAAGTCCGTTCAGTATACCGATTTCATTCCACCAGTGAACATACCCACTAGTGTAAAAATTCCATTACTACCCAGCGCTAAACTCGACAGTTTACTTATTCACCAAAATCCAATAGTCAAGCTGAACGATATTAGTGACTTTTCCAAAACCATCGAGGAAGCGCTGTCCAGGAGGAAAAAGATAAAAGTATATTGAAAACAACCAGTGGTATGCATACAAAAATAATTATAATATTATGTATAATATTAGGAATAATGATAGTGTATAGTCTATATAGTGCTTATAAACACAAACAAAAATACCGTAGTCATAGAATAGTAATTCCTAGAGTAGACGTAACTACATTATAAAATATTTAATAGGGAAAAATATGAGCACGGCACGAGACCTAGTTAAGTTTATGGACCATCTCCGATATACATTACACGAGGACGAACATACCACACAATTACGTGAGGGTAGTTAAACGCCGGTCTGCCTGCTAAAGCATTTGACGAGAGCCAATCGGAGAAGCGGGTTTCTCTTAAATCATACAAGGTTACTTGCAATCCAGGACGTTTTGACCACCTTCATTGAGTGGCAAAATGAGGAAGGGGCTCTAGAGGGGCACGAAACCCCATGCCACTTGCTCTTTCATTCTGTACAATCGGAAACTGTAATAATAGATACCTTAACCGCAATATTATTTAAAGTAATAATAAATTAAATTTAAAAAAAAAATAATAATATATAATAAGTAAATAAATAAAATATTCTATTGTATGACACATATTATTGTATGAATCACTGTAACCCGAAAATGAGTGCTGTACGAATTGACAAAGCATTTTTAGGGCACTTCATAGATCAGCTAAGGATAACAATGAACCATCAATTCCATGAGAATCCAAAGGATTCATATAGGTATTATAATTCATCTTGCTTAAGGGATCACATTAGTACCACCAACACAGAGCTAGGGGGTCCTTTCACAAAGGATCAAATAGATTTAATAACCGCGCATTTATGTAGCTTTATATACCTTTCAACTCCGAAAAAATAGGGCGAGTAGAGCTCCATGCATGGTGTTGTATGGGTATTTAGGCCTTAAGAAAATGATTATAAAAAAACTACTGACTATGTTGATGTAAGGGTTACGCTTAAAAACTATTTTTTGTATATGTTGTATCATTGTGAATTTGTCATATAATAATAATAATTAAAAAAAAAAAAATGTAAAATATTGTATTGTGTATGTACTAACATAATTTAAGGAAATAATTATACCACCAGAGTAATGCAATTATTTTTTGTAAAGTATGAATATTGAATATTAGTAGTAGGACAACAGTTAGAGGTCTTCTTAACCATAAGCCCTCGTTTTGTGGGGGAGGTGTTGCAATAGCCAAGGCTAGGACCACACAATAATATAATATGATTACTATAGTATTACGCGTGGTGTACGTGGCACAGTATATTAATTACTATTAACGAGTGCCACAAGGAAAAGTTAGTTTCTAAAGTACTAGAGGAGCCATAGCGAATACTTAAGTGGGACCTTGTAAAGGACCATGTAATCTGACTGCTGTCTACTATATAAAAGCTCCCCAGCAGGGAGACCGGACACACTATTTCTGCGTGACGACTAGTTGACAGTATTCATGCTAGAGATATTTGTCTTAAGTTGTAACATTACTCTGAGTGCTTTAAAAGTATTAACCACTAACCTTTGGTCAATAAATTTATAATAATAATTAATTTGACTACATGTTACTTCATTTGATTCGACCTTGTCAACTGAACTCCACATCTGGTTCGCAACATAACAGTAAAATTATCATTTTCTGTCGATGTGTATGTCGAGGTATTTTATACAGTCGCTGGCGACCACTTGGTGTCCGTTCACTGTAACGTTCATGTCATTGTGTGTCCTCGTTTTTGTGATGATCATGGCTTCGCACTTGTGCTCGGCCAGAGATAGCCCCACTCGTGTCAGCCAGTCGTGGACAATGTTTGCAGAAGAGGTGAGTAGCTGCTCCAGTTTTATCGAGTCTCGGGCTCTGGCTACTAGTGCGACTTCGTCCGCAAATGCCAGGTATTCTACTCACGCTGGCAATCGAGTACGCAATAGTCCGTCGTATAGTACGTTCCACAGAGTTGGCCCGATGACTGACCCTTGTGGTACTCCGCATGTGACGTTGATTTTTGTCGCGTCATTGCCTTCTCCGAAGCTGAGGGTTCGGTCTTCTAAGTAGCTGCTTACTATCCGTTGGATGTATCTAGGGACTTCCTTCTCGTGGAGGGCTTCTGTTATTGCCTCCCAGGGGGCGGAGTTGAAAGCGTTCCTTATATCAAGTGTTAGAATGCCAATTTTTTGGTTTGGCGTAATTGTGTTTTTTAGTGTTTTTAAAGCGTTGATGGTGGAGCGTCCTTTTCGAAAGCCAAATTGCCTTTCGTGAAGCCCGTCGTTGATATCCAGGAAATTTCTCAGACGATTGTCTACTATTTTTTCAAATAACTTGCCGAGACAGTCGAGAAGGCATAATGGCTTGTACAAGGACGGTGTGTCAAGGGGCTTATCGCCTTTTCGGATGAGTACCAGTCTTAATGAGTGTGCGTGGACTCAGCGTCACTATGCTCTTGACAATTTCGTTTGTGATCCCGTCTAGTCCCGGATCAATTTTTGATTTGAGGCTTCTCGCTGCGTTCTTCAGTTCGGTCTCGTCGACCTCCCAGTTCGGATAACAGTCCAAGTTCATTGGCCAGTTGATCTTCTCCCTTTCCGGGTGTTGCGGGAACAGCCCGTCTACGATGTTGCAACCTACCAGGGGTATCGAGCTCTGGGATTGGGGGTGGTCTGGTGAGTTTGTCCTTGACCAGCTTGTACAGGAGTCCCCACGTGTCCTTCTGTACTATGTCGCACAGATCTCTCCATGCCGACTCCTTTGCCCTCTTAATTGCGTTCACAAGTTCTCGTCTGGCTGCTTTGGCGTTCTTTTCCTCCTCTGTGCTGCGTGCTGGGCCGTGTTTTTTCCTCTTTCGCTGGAAGACTCTTCGTAGATGGTTTGCAGCGTTCCGGAGCGAGTTTATTTCAGGACTCCACCAGTGTACAGATTTCCTAGCCTTACTTTCACTTTGACCTGTCGGACGGCAATCGTTTATGGCTTCCGTCAGTGCCAGCGCGCACTGGTCTGCGTCTGGGCAACTTTGTACGGTGCGGTCGAGGTGGTCTGATTTTAGTAGGGCTTCTAACTTGTTTACGTCGATCTTGTGGACTCTTCGCTGTTCCTCGCTAGGCGGTAAGAGGGCGGTCTCGAACAAGATGTAGTAGTTGTCGCTCAGTGTCTCTCTGTCAAGAACCATCCACTTCGACATGTTGTGGGCTGTGCGGGGGGTCGCTATTGTCAGGTCAATAATTGTTCCTTTGTTGAACGTGCTTTGTTTCCCTTTATTGCAGATCACCAGGCCGGTGGAGTTTATCATGTCCGTCAGTTTGTCTCCTCTTTTGTCATTCTTTGGGCAGCCCCACTCCGTGTGCTTTGCATTAAAGTCACCTGTTAGGATCACCTCTGTTGTCTCGCTTCTTATTGACCTCTCTAGTCTGGTTACGAAGTCTTTATAGTCTTGGATGGTAGAGTTGGGTGACCAGTAGCATGAGTACAGTCTTGTTCCCTGTACTGTGACCCACCTGAATCCTGCCTCTCCAAGTCCTTCCTTGTTTAATCTCATTTTGTTTCTTTTCACTATGGCTGCCTTGCCCGATGCGTCTGCGTGCCAGTTTGGCCCCTCTTCTCTGTGGAATTCGCTGGTCAGTATGAAGTCTACCGCCTCTTCTGCGTCTACTTGGTGTAGCAGAGCCTGAGCTGCTTTGCAGCAGTTCAGGTTTATCTGCAGATATTTAAACATTTTTGTTTTGCGTTTGGGTGACACTGTCAGTGTGTGACCCTCTCCGCTCGTTTGCGCGTGGATTCGGCTTTCTCGGATCCATCGCTCTCTGGTATGCCGTACACTTCCCACTGCCTGGGTAGTGTTCCGTTTGCTCGTTTATGTCCTTGCATGCCCCGCACTTGGGTGGGGATGTGCATGTGGATGCCGTGTGCCCCGTGTGCAGAGGGAGCATTCTTCGGAGCGGTCTATTCCGGTGCAGAATTGTTTGCGGTGTCCATATCCGAGGCATCTGAAGCACTTGGTGGCCCTTATTTTAATCTTCACTCTGGCGTAGACCCATCCTATTTTGATTCGCCCTACTTCTGCAAGTTTGTGGGCGTCTATGCTCTTCATTTTCACCGTATCTCTTTGGGTCCCCATGAAGGATTGTCTGATACTCTTAACTTTTATGTACTGGTCGTCTGCGTGTGCGCCCACCGCTTGGTGGATACATTTTTCGACTTCCGTGGCCGTTGTAACGAGGTCCAGGTCCTGTATCTCTACGTCCTCGAATTTTATGAGCCCAAATATAAAAGTGACGGTAAAATCGATAAATTTAAGGCCAGATTGGTCATTAAAGGTTGTTCACAGAAATACGGTATATATTACCATGAAACATATTCGCCAGTGGTCAGGTACGAATAAATTAGGGAGATATTCGCAGTAGCAGCTGTGGAAAAATTAATATTACGACAATTCGACATCAAGACAGCATTTCTGTACGGAGAACTACAGGAAGAATATTACATGGTACTACCACCAGGATACGAAGATGGATCGAATAAAGTATGTAAGCTTCAGCGTAGTTTATATGGCTTAAAACAAAGTCCAAGATGTTGGAATATACGCTTTAAGAACGTTTTGAATGCATTTGGTTTACAATGTACCGAAGCGGATGCATGTGTATTTAATGCTTATAACAGTAAAATTATTCTGGCAATATTTGTAGACGATGGTTTAATCGCTACAGACAATGAAGAAATAATAGATAAACTTTTAACAAACTTGGAGAAAGAATTTTAGGTTAAAAACGGAAATTTAGATGATTTCCTAGGTATGCAGGTAAATATAATGAAAAATGGTTCTTTATTTGTGCATCAGACCAATTATGCATGTAGCATAATAAATTTAATATGCTGGACGCCAAGGAATTTTCAATTCCGATAGACAAATCACAAACACTTGAACAAAAGGAAGATACGGAAATATTGAATGAAGATATTCCTTATAGGCAGGCAGTAGGTAGCTTACTGTTCTTATCACAGGTAACAAGACCAGATATAGCATATGCAGTAAACTTTGCTAGTCGTTACTTAGCAAAACCAACTAAAGCTCATTGGAACTTGGTAAAACGGATTATACGATATATCAATTGAACATTTAATTATGGCTTGTATTTTAATAACAAAACAAAATTGTCATTAGAAATATTTAGCGATGCAGATTACGCAGCTGACATTCAGACACGACGTTCAATGTTATTATTTCTATTCAGATACGGGTCAAGCATGATTTCATGGACATCGCAGAGACAACATTGTGTGTCATTGTCATCAACAGAGGCTGAATATATTTCGGCCAGTGAAGTTGTCAATGGGATCTTGTGGATTACATGGTTGATAACAAGCTTATCAACAACAGGTGACAAACAACCGGTATTATTTATAGATAATCAGAGCGCTACTCGTTTAGTTAAAAATCCGGAGTTTCATAAGCGGACAAAACACATAGACGTACGGTACCACTTCATACGGGAGAAATACGAAGAAGGACAATTCCAACTACAGTACATTGGAACAGAAGACCAGATTGCGGACATTCTAACCAAGCCTTTGGTTAAGGAACGATTTGAGAAGTTATGGTCAGCCATAGGAGTGACTACAATTAAAGAGATTATTAATTGAGGGAGGGTGTTGAAATATACAATTAATATGTAGTAAATGTAGTCAGCCTTGACACGTGTGTACAATTTAGTAGGTGACTAGTTATATACGAGCATAAGACTCACTCTCTTTACGGATGTATCATGACCTCGGTCGGGCATATATATATTGCCTTTGATGTATGTAATACTCACTTGCACAGGCGTCGTCGTACAGAGCGTATACGATATGTGTGTACTGTCACAGTTTTATTGTCCAGTTGTACGTTGTTATATATTATACTTATACATAATCATATTGTCGTGTTATTACTTATTATATTAATGCTAACATCATTAGTCCGTCAAGCTTCACTTTTAACAATAATAATCTCAAAGTCGCTGTTTTGGACCCGGCTTGGACCTATTGGTAGTAGCGTGATGTTATATAGCCTTCCTCGACAAATGGACTATCCAACTCAAAAATAATTTTTCAATTCAAATTAGTAGTTCCTATCATTACGGCTTTCAACCAAACAATAGGAATAAAAAATCATTAGTTCAAAAACATTTTTCTTTTCAAATCAAAGATTTTAAAATGCAATACAAGATTCCTCATAAGTTTGTCCAATTTTGTAAGAATTAATTTACAGTTTTTTTTATAGTTATTTTATGTTCAAATTTGGAGGAAATTATATATTAAATAACCAAGAAAAACGAATTTAGTTATTTTGATGTAATTCTATAATAATATTTCATCTTACCGGCTACATTATTATAATAAATAATAACAATATATTTATAATAGAATATATCCACACTGACAAACCGTCACCTCTCAGAATCGTTTTTCATATTCAATGATATAATAATATTGAATACAAATTTAATACCATCCATTATACAGTTTCCACTGTAACCTACTGTACAGCAGAGTGACATCCACTTACCCACCTTTTGTTTAAGTAAACCAAAGAAATGAATTAATAAAGCCTGTTTTGTTTGTTATGTAGGTTACGATCCCTGCGTACCGCTGGTAGGGAAAATAACAGTATATGCTATCCTTACTTGAACCATCCACAAATGTATTTGCTTGATGGTGGATATTGTAAATTTTACAGTCAACACAGTCGTTTGTGTGTGCCGTCTAGTTATCGCTCAATGTATGATCCTGCAAACGCCTCAGAACTAAGAAAGTTCAGTTTCAAATCTAAAAATTCACCATTATGAAGCTTCACTAATAAGCTGACAAAAACACACTCAAACGATTATGTTTTAATTAATCGTTTTTGTGTAAAGATGTCTTCAGATTTTTTTTATATTTAGATTTGTATTTGATTGTTTTTTTTCGTTTTTTTTTATTCTTTTTAACCATTTAACCAATTATTTTCTGTTTTAAAACTGATGCAATTTTGTATAACTTTTGTGTATCATTAAGCTAAAAAATAAAAATGTTAGTTGTTGGTGTATAAACATTTTTAAAAAAAGACTTCTAGGATTTATTAATTTTTTTCAATTTATTATTAAAACAAGTAAGATATAAGTGAATAAAATCGATTGACTGTGCTAATTTTTTTTCATAACTTGTTTCCCATATTTTATTCTACATTTTAATTTGGGATCAGTAAAATATTTATATACTCGTATAATTGAAGTTAATGAGTCCCCATGAGTCAACTGCTATAAATGTTATGCCTAGGCATAAATAAAACTAAATAGTGTAGAGAAATTATATTTATTTATTAATTAATTTAAAAACCTGGTTTAATGTGATGATTCTCTTTTAAATCAATGCATTTTTCATATTTTTTATTAGTTGAAATTGAATTAAAGTTTGGCATATGTTTGCTTGCTTGAACGATATTTTTGTGCTCTTTGGTAATAAGCATATTTAAAATATTAGCTTCTAAATGTTTTTCACGCAATATTGTTGACATCTTGTTATTGTTTTATTGTTTTAACATCTTTGTTGAAACTTCTAAAATTTTTACAATAGCATTTGGAATGAAGATCTGGGACAAATTTTATCTCATGTTTAACTAATGTATGAGAATACTGATAAGGTTCAATCCGATCTAGGGAAAGATGGAAAGTGATATTTTTTCAGAATTATACTGATTTTCTATAGATTAAACTAAAAATGAAAATATTTTTTTTTTTTACTAAATAATATTTTATATAAAACAAATGTTGTATTTCTTTAAATCCATAAAATAATTATTAACCGGAACTACTATTATCACAATTGAAAGTCTGTATGTTACTTAGATTTATAATTTCCTCTGAAATTGTAGATGAATCGTCAGAATCTAAATCGATAATTTCCTCTGAAGTTGTAGATGAATCGTCAGAATCTAAATCGATAATTTCCTCTGAAAATGAAGTTGAATCTTCCAAATCTAAATCGATATTTTCCACTGAAATTGTAGTTGAATTGTTAAAATCTAAAACGATAATTAAAATATTGTTAATATTATCATACTTTTCAACTAAAATTGTCTATTTGGGTTCATCAAAAATACTCATTAAGCTATTTTTAACAATATCTAAATAATAAATATTCATTATGACATATAATATACTTTATAGAATAAAATAAATTAAAAATCAAAATGTAATGTAATATAAACAAAACTAACTAACTACCTTGTGATTTTTTTTTTTCAATTTCTATTTCGTTTTTTAGTTGTCTTATCAATGATTCAGGAACTATAATAAATTCATCACCCTTAGAATTTATTTGCAGACTTGTTGTCGGACCTATAAATACACATATAATAGGTTTGGTCATTAATTATTTTAGATTTTGAGCAAAGTAAATAATTTATTAGGTTTACAATAATGTTTAATTTTTATAATTGTTGGGGTTTGGCGGGGGAATGCTTAAAAGTTTCTTGATTTACATAAAATATAAGTCAAATAGAATAGTATTAATTAGCTGTATAAGTTAGTACTTCTAATTTCATGACATTGCAATAAATTAAAAATTAGTTAGTACATTAGAATCTTGGTAATACAAAAGATATAGGAAATAAGCATGTTTTACCTATTGAAAAACATAAATTTATTTTATTTAAGCATAAAGTTAATACAAACATAATAATTAATAACTGTGTTAAATAATCTTTTGAAGTGACAGGTTTAATAATCTTTGAGTGGGACAGGTCTAAAAAAAAGGTTTTAACTAATTAGTTTCTTGACTTAAGTTAAAGTTTTATGATTTCGCTTTCTTTCTAGTGACATTAAAATTTAACATCTAATAACTAACCGATACACAATACATATACACAACACGTCAAAAGAATAAAAATAAAATAACTAATTGGTTTATTCGGATTGAATTCGTTAGTTTTATCGTTTACGATAATAATTAAATGGAAATTATAAAGAAATAATAAAAATAAAATATTGCCGAATTACTGGTCGTCGCGTAGCGGATTCTAACACAGTCATATTACCGAGAGTCTACTGCATTTATATTGCAGAAACTATAGTTATAATTAATTATTAATACAATATTTAAAAAATAAATACCTGTGACTTTCAATGATTTACTGGTTTTTCTGTTATATTGTGAAATTATTTTACTATGATTAGAGGGCAGTTTTAACGCAATTATATAAACTTGATGGTTCTTCATTAATTTTCTCAAATGTATTTAATGCTAAAATTTGAAAATTATACAATAGCAAAAATATATTTTCAAAACTATTCTCTATTCAGGATGTATTCGGCAGTTAAACGTTGCCAAACTGTATATATGCCTGCTTTATAGTGAAGTCAAGCCCTGATCACGAGTTACCTCGGAATATGTTTCTTATCATAAATAGAGAATAATATGTAATGATAATTATAGTATTAAGAATATATTTTAATGACTCAAATAAAACTATGGAAACTTACGTTGTACGGCAGAGTTATTGTTAATAGGATAATATGTTTTGTTAAAATAAGTTTTCATAGCAACATCTAAAACATAAAAAATATTTAATAAAAACACAAAAAAATGTTAAACATTTAAAATATTATTTTTTACTTTTGTCAAATGCAGGATATAATCTATCGTCTGGATATGAAATACAAGATGATATTTCTTCCACTTCGTCTGAAATAAAATTAAAGTAAATTAATACTAAAAAAATAAAATAAAATAATTAGATATTTACTTTTTATACTATCCTTTATTTGAAAATAATCAATTTGTGGATCAGAATCTGATTCAAATAATAAAGGTGTTATTTTTTTATAATACGAATCTAGTTGTATTATAGTATATTAAGGTTTAAGGTATAGATATTTATATTCAAGATATTAAACTTTTCAAACAATTGTTGGTCAGATATCTAGTATCTATTTATTTGTAATCCTGATAATTATATTTTGGCAAGTTGAAGGCTGTTTGAGATAGCAATATAATAGGCCCTACGAAACATAATCTAATACACCATACTAATTAGATTGAACAATTGATAGATCTATCGTTCTAATAACCCAAAATGGTAGAAGGGGAGCAATGAATGTATTTATTTTCCAACGTTTTGTTGTTTTTTAATTTTTTTGTCCGTCATTATACTTTGGAGCAGTAAAGTTGCTTATTTAAATAATTTAAGGGTGGTTTCTGTAAGCATGTAGTTATAATAGGAGGGGGGTGCAACGGTAATAAATTCGAAGTACTTTTCAAAATAATAGGGAAAAACAAAAAAAAAATCAAGGTAAAATTGAATTTGGTTGTTACTCAAAAATAGTAACTGTAGACTGGAAATCTGCACTGAATATATTAGCATATACTAGTCAAGATAAATTGTTAAATATTATTTGCTACTTTTGTTTTATTTGAGTGAAATTTAAAATTTAAATTACGTTAAATTCCTTTATGACATTCAAATTTGTAATAAAAATATTTGGTACTTATCGGTTGCGCCCACCTAACCAAATAACTGTTCGGTAATAAATAAACAATTTGGTTATAGCAACTACCTTTATGCGGTGTAATTTAAAAAATGAATTGAAAATTATTACAAAAACTATTATAAAAACTAGGAATAAAATTCAAAATTAGAAATTAATAATTTACTCGAGGGGGGAAATTTTCAGTTATGCAATTTAAAATGCCTATAAATGGTTTATCATGCTTTTGACGCCACATGAATTTAACCAAATCACTGTCTAGATTTTGACGAGCCGGCCCCCTATGTTTCTTTTTGCGCCATTTAGAGGATCCCACAAACTTCAATAACCGAATTGTTTTGAATATTTTTTAAAAAACAGTTATGATAGTCGTGATAACTAATTAGTAGGTACCAAATATTTTATTACATCTTTATTTAAATTATTTGTCTGTATTCTACGTGGGTGGACTTTATATCATTGTCTCATATGACGCTTTGCCACTGTATATATATAAATAAATATTTTAATACCTTTTTTTGATTTACTTCCAATATTGTCAATTTTCGAACATTTATTTTCTATGACAGTTGTTTCTACTAATTCACTGTTGTCTATACCTTTTAGAAATAAACATTTGTGAAAAGTTAAATTAGAATAGATATAAAAAAAAATATACACTATATTTGTTCAATATATAATTATAATTAACTTACTTGTTAGTTGTTTTTTAAGTTTATTTCTTGTCATCATACAACCAGTTGGTGATGTCACGACTGCATTATTTATATCTAATTGAGAATGTTTAATGGATTTTTTTCTTTTACCTAAAAAATATGTTATTACCTAATTAATAAATAGCAATCAAAACTATTTTTGAAGATGAGATAATACCTATACAAAAATATATTAAATTAAAACGGTTGTATTTATTTTAGTAGAAATAGGTAATATTTTTTAGTAATCCATATGATCATGTAATAAAAATGAAAAGCTGTTAGTTGGTAAGCGCGTCAACTGAAAATGGCTGGCCTGATTTACCACTATTTTTTTTTATTTTTTTGTAATATTACAAATTAAGTTTTTAAGGAAAGAAAAATCGGGAAAGCTGAAAGGTCTATTTTATATAAATAATTGACACATAGTTACATATAATGTAATTGGTCAGGTATAATAATTTAAACTTATAATTTTGATATTTGGTTACTATATTTTTAATCCTCGTTTCTTTATCCAAAGATAATACTCAAAAACTACTTGACCGTTTTCAATAATAAGTTATTATAAATGATTATGAGGTAGGTCATCATCGTTTTGCAGTAACGTTTTGCAGTCCAACTCAGAACAATCCAATTCAGCATCTGATGGCATTTCTGGCATTAAAAGGTAACGTCTTTCCTACTGAACATTGGTGCCCACCGCGGTGGACGCAAGCACTCGAAGAGGCCCAACCCCTCGCCGGTTCCCACGGAACACAAGAAGCAGAAACAACAACGTCGTCAACAAAGTGCAAATCCATCTCCAGTACAGACTGAATGCGGCTCCATATGCAGCGAGTCATTTGAAAGCAGCTCCGCTTCGAGTCAAAGCTCACCCTCCACGTCATCTACTCCTCCACATCAAGCCTCCTAAAGGGAACGCATCCCACCAATAATCGTGGATCCGACCCACTAGGCTACGGATGCACCCATGATCATGCCTTCATTCACCCAGGACAAACTCACGGCCAAGTTCAGTCAGAACAACATCAAGCTCCAAGCTGCAGACACAACCACCTTCCCTTCAGTACAGGCCGCTATGGTAAACGCCAACATACCCTTCCACACCTTCTCTCAACCGGCAGAACGTCAACTCAAATTGCTGCTCAGGGGCGTCCCATGCTGTAGCACCGAGGATTCCGTGAAATCTGAGCTCGAATCACTTGGATACACCATCTCTCACGTGCGCCAATTCCTGAAAGACGGGAGGAAGCTGCCGATGTACAAGGTATGTCTCCCAGACACCCAGCTAAGCAAGAACATCTTCAACCTACCCAGTCTATTCTACGTAATCATCCGCGTAGAGACCTACAAAACATCGGGACCATCTCAGTGCTTCACATGCCAAGGTTTCGGACATTCATCAATGCAAGCACCAGCCAAAATGCGTGAAATGCGGCAACGACCATGCAACCAAGACGTGCATCAAAACTCCTGACCAAATGTTGCAACTGCAATGGCGAACACACGGTCAACTACCGTCAATGCCCCGCCTACATCAAGGCTACCTCTGCAAAGAAATCCAAACCACATGACATCACACCGACACCAGTTACTCAACCAACATCTATACCACTCACTAGCACCTATGCACAGGCTCTATCACCGTCAAAATCTCAACTAGCTCCTCCAGTCCAACTGCTAAACGAGATAAACACAAACCTGATTGATATACTGAACCACACCATATATCAGATATCTACTGCATCGAACTTCAAAGACACCATTCTGTCGGCAATAGCGGCCATAGCCTCACTCATAAATCAAGATGGACGAACAACTTAAAATCCTCTACTGGAATTGCCAAGGACTGGGCAACAAAAAATCAGAACTCCTCCATTTCATAAGACAACATAAAATCCACATCATCCTACTCGGCGAACCCTACCTCAAACCCACAGCGTCATTCAAACTCCCAAATTACCACATTTACAGAAATGATCGACCTACTCCTTCCGGCCAGACAAGAAGCGCCGGAGGCACAGCGATCCTAGTAGCCAACAAGCTCTTTCACTACGAAGTCCCTATCCAGACAACAGTCCGGTCATCTTAACACTTCGCGGCAAGCCATCGTCCGACCCACCAAATCAGCAGAGACATGTTACAAACTGGCCAAAATTCGCAATCGATCTGCATTTTGCCACCCCATGTCCAAATCCAATCATCAACTCTACATCGGAACTCAATCAAGCGATCGAGAACTTTACCACTACTGTCCGGGACGCCTTGTCCAAAAATTCATCTATCCTCGACAACCAACCAAATCAAGCACGCATACCAGACAATATCCAGCTTGAAATCATAAAAAAGAGAAGACTACGGAGGGCCTGGCAAAACACCAGGAACCCAGAATCCAAACACAAGTTCAATAACTAGACATCAAAAGTTAAGAGGCTCATCCAACTTCATAGAGCCTCCGAATGGGACTCCTTCCTTGGAAAACTAAGCCCTGGAGACTCAAAAATTTTCAACAAATCAACAAATCTCTAATCAACAGAAAACCTCCAAATCGCCCATTAAACGGCCAACAAGGACCCGTCTTCGATGCCCCAGGGAAAGCTGAACTCTTCGCTGCTAACTTAGCCACACAATTCAACTGCCCGGATGAAACACCAGCCACCAACTTACTAGTCGCCAACTCAATTCAAATCCTAAACTCATCAGCAAAATCACCAATTCAGCCGGTCTCTCCAGGAGAAGTTAAAAACATCATTAAGCGACTACCACGCAACAAAGCGCCGGGACCCGACGGCATCTCCAACACGGCTCTCCGTCACTTCTCTGACAAAACCCCCCTGACTCTGACCAAAATGTTCAACTGCTGTCTAAGATATCAACACTTCCCTACTCCATGGAAAGCAGCCACAGTGATAATGATACCGAAATCAGGAAAAGATCTCAAAAATCCAAGCAGCCACCGACCTATAGCACTCATCAATTCAATGGCCAAGGTCCTGGAAATAATAATCCTGATCAAACTGAAAAAAGTCATATCTACTTCCATCCGACCCGACCAATATGCCGTCAGATCACAACACTCAACGACCAACCAACTGACGAAAGTAATCGACCACCTAGCCAACACAACAAACCGAGAAGAGCGAACAGCGGCAGTATTCCTGGACTTCGAGAAAGCGTTTGACAAAGTGTGGAACGACGGACTACTGTACAAACTACTCCAGCTACACGTACCACCTTCGGTTAGGTTAGGTCAGCCTGGTGCAATCATTCAACTCCGACAGAACTTACTCAGTCCGAGTCGGCTCCGACTTCTCAACACCAAGAACACCGATTGCAGGTGTCCCCCAAGGATCATGTCTCTCGCCAATTCTGTTCATATCATACATAAACGATATGCCTTCTACTCCCGGAACCTGGACTAACCTTTTTGCTGACGATACCATGTTTATGGCAACCAGCATGGGCATGCAGCATGCAGTAAACAAACTCCAGGCACAAATCGACGTCACCCTCCCTTGGCTTCCAAAATGGAAGCTGACTCTGAACACCGACAAAACCCTGGCAATAAAGTTCGGGAGAAGAGGTCTTAAAAATACGACACCACTAAAAATCTACGACCAGGAGATCAGCTGGAAACCTGCGGTAAAATACATCGGAGTCTACCTCGACAGTGGACTTCGATTCAACCGGCACGTCATGGAAACCACGCAAAAAGCAAGACACACTCAAGCCGCACTATACCCCGTGCTCAACCGGCTGAGTCCGATCCCAGTTCAAACGAAGCTCAACATATACCAGATGTACGTCAAAACCATAATCACATACGCCGGTCCAGCATGGGGTGCACTTATATCAACTGCAAACTAGAGACGGCTGGAAGCAGTACAAAGCATAGCCCTCAGAGCAATCAGCCCTGGTTTGTCCGGAACACCGTCATTTCAAAATCCAGCCAAATTCCATCGATCCAAACAACCATCACTCAAAATTCAAAAAACATGTTCGTCAAACTCCAACAATCCAACTACAACCACCTACAAAGCATAGGCAAAACGATCGGCCCACCAGAACTCAACAGAAACAGACCCGGTGAACTGACCAGGCGCACATAAGAAGCACCTCAACCCCACCACCTTCTACTCTGAGTCATGGGGCTAAACCCCCCCGAAAGTCAGGAAAAGGACTATAAGTTCCTCCAACCGTGCAATGCAATGCAATGAGGTAGGTACCTATATTAAATGTATAAGTTCATCACATAATAAATAAATGTATAGTTGTTCTTTTACATTTAAACATAAAATATAATAGGTAGGTGTATCATCATAAATAACTGATAATAATTAATTACTCACAATAAAAATCATCTGGAACGTTTTCCTCATTCTTTGATATTCTTGAAAATGACGTTTTTTTCCTCTTCCTTTTTCCATTTTTATTGTTAATGCACAATGTTTTCTTGCGATTTGGTGACAATTTGCCAGAATCAAAATCGATAATTTCCACCAAAATTGTAGTTGCATTGTTAGAATCTAAATCGATAGGTTTATTTTTTGTCTCATCTTTAATTACTGTATGAGAATAATGATTAGGTTCAATCCGATCTAGGGAAAGATGGGAAGTGATATTTTTTTCAGAATTGTACTGATTCTCTATAGTTTTATCTAAAAATGAAAATATTTTTTTTTTTTACTAAATAATATTTTATATAAAACAAATGTTGTATTTCTTTAAATCCGTAAAATAATTACTAACCTGAACTACTATTATCACAATTGAAAGTCTGTATGTTACTTAGATTTATAATTTCCTCTGAAATTGTAGATGAATCGTCAGAATCTAAATCGATAATTTCCTCTGAAGTTGTAGATGAATCGTCAGAATCTAAATCGATAATTTCCTCTGAAATTGTAGTTAAATCGTCAAAACCTAAATCGATAATTTCCACCGAAGTTGTAGTTGCATTGTTAGAATCTGAATCGATAGGTTTATTTTTTGTCTCATCTTTAATTACTGTATGAGAATAATGATTAGGTTCAATCCGATCTAGGGAAAGATAGGAAGTGATATTTATTTCAGAATTATACTGATTTTCTATAGTTTGATCTAAAAATGAAAATATTTTTTTTTACTAAATAATATTTTATATAAAACAAATGTTGTATTTCTTTAAATCCGTAAAATAATTACTAACCTGATCTACTATTATCACATTTGAAAGTCTGTATGTCCCTTAGATTTATAATTTCCTCTGAAATTGTAGTTAAATCGTCAAAACCTAAATCGATAATTTCCACCGAAGTTGTAGTTGAATTGTGAGAATCTGAATCGATAGGCTTATTTTTTGTGTCATCTTTAATTACTGTATGAGAATAATGATTAGGTTCAATCCGATCTAGGGAAAGATGGGAAGTGATATTTATTTCAGAATTACGCTGATTTTCCATTGATTGATCTAAAAAGAAAAATATTTTTTTTTTTATAAAAAATATTTTATATAAATTAATGTTGTATTTCTTTAAATCCGTAAAATAATTACTAACCTGAACTACTATTATCCCAATTAAAAGTCTGTATGTTGCTTAGATTTATAATTTCCTCTGAAATTGTAGATGAATCGTCAGAATCTAAATCGATAATTTCCTCTGAAAATGAAGTTGAATCGTCCGAATCTAAATCGATATTTTCCACTGAAATTGTAGTTGAATTGTTAAAATCTAAAACGATAATTAAAATATTGTTAATATTATCATAACTTTCAACTAAAATTGTCTCTTTGGGTTCATCAAAAATACTCATTAAGCTATTTTTAACAATATCTAAATAATAAATATTCATTATAACATATAATATACTTCATAGAATAAAATAAATATTTTAGAAGCTATAATAACCCAGTTAAAAGGTAATGCATTCGAGGCCGTTAGGTATAAGGTAATTACCACCTGGGCTGAATTAAAAAATTTATTTAAAACCGTTTTTGGTTCAGCACATTCAGTGTCGTACTTACAGGTACAATTAAGTCAAATGCGTCAAAATTCGAAAGAATCGATTAAAGAGTTCTCGATTAGAATTGAAAAAACTGCACACGAATTAACACACGCGTTAATGGTAGACAAAGACCAAGCGCAAGTAAATATTATAGCTCAAACGGTGCGAGCGCATGCACTAAGGGTATTCATAGCGGGGGTCCCAAAGTCTATCGGAATTATATTAAAATCGCGCAATATTCAGGTATTCGAGGGAGCAGTTTTACACGCGATGGAGGAGGAAAAATCCACCGAATATTATAATAACGCGTTCGGGAATAATAAGTTTCAGAATAATAATAATAAATTCGATAAAAAAAGTTCAACGATAAAAGCGCGGTTAAATGCCACCGTTACGGACGAGTCGGTCATTACGCAAACGGGTGTAGAACTAGCGAACATAAATTACCTACTTTTAGAAATCCGAACAGCGGTCAAAGTCCGAAGACAGAAATTAAAGGCGAATATTCTAGTAAATTCTGCAAATATTGTAAAAAAACTAATGTCGGAAATTAAAATTTAATGAAAAAAAGAAACTCGAAGAGAAAAATAATCGGTGCGATCAAAATAGATCCATCGAAGAAATACAATCGGGAAGTAACGTACGCGTAATAACGCCTATAACGCGGGAACATATAAAATGTTTCTCCGATAAATTTGTTAAATGCGAAATCAAATTTTTAATTGATAGTGGTTCTGAAATTAACATTATAAAAAATTTCAAGTTTAAAAGGGCATATAATCATGAAAGAAAACGATAAGAAAAAAATTAAAGGTATTCATGCAAGAACAGTAGAGACAGTGGGAACAGTAGTGATTCCAATTTATATTAACAAACAACCTTTCGTAGTAAAATTCGACATTGTGCATGATAATTTTCCAATACCCGAAGCAGGTATATTAGTCATATATAATTTTTGAAACTAAATAAGGTCGTTTTGGATCGGGATAAAGAATTATTAATAATCCCAGAAAAAGTAAGTAATAACGCACTAATTATTTCGCCGAGGAGTAATTGTGTATTACAAATAAGAGCCGACGAAGAAGTCAATTACGAAGCAATAACGATAAAGAAATATGAAATTAATGAAGATGTAATTATAGCTAATAGTATCAGTCCTGTCAAAGGTGATAAAATAATAAGTTATATAATAAATATATCCGAACAACCGTTTATAATCGAACAATTAACCACGAGTAATTCTAAATGGGAACCGTCCCACGATAACTTTTTTATTGCTAGCGAAAGCAATAACTACTCTTTGAATGGAATTAAGAGGATCAAAGAAACTATTAATACCGAGCATCTTAATCACGAAGAACGCGATAACATATTAGACCTGTGTAGTCGATTTTCTGATCTATATTTTCTCGAAGGCGATCTTTTGAGTGCAACTGAGATTGTTACGCATAAAGTTAATACTCCTAGGTGTGTTAAACCGATTAACATACGTCCATATAGGCTACCGCGCGGGTATCAGGACGAGATAGAAAAACAAGTAAAAGAAATGAAAGACGCGAATATAATACGTAATTCGTTATCGCCATTTAATTTTCCACTAGTATTATTAAAAAAGAAAAAAGATTTGAACGGTAACCAAAAGTTACTAGTATGTGTAGATTTCCGAAAATTAAAGGAGGTTACGGAAAATGAAGCATACGGCTTACCGAATATATTAGAGATAGGTACTAGAATCCTTAGGCTCAATTAAGTATTTTTCTACACTTGATCTTGCCAGCGGTTATCATAAAATAATGATTGATAAGGGAGACACCCATAAAACAGCTTTTTCTACAAAATCAGGGCATTATGAATTTTTACATTTACCATTTTGACTTAGTTCTGCGCCGGCAACTTTTACTCGAGCCATGAAATCTATTTTAATGGGCTTGGAAGAAATATGTACGGCGTACCTAGATGACATTGTAGTCCACGGGTCAAGTTTAGTAGATCATCAGAATAGGTTTGAGCAGGTGTTTACGCGATTAAGACTACATAAACTGAAATTACAACCTAGTAAATGTATGTTTCTACGTAAAGAGGTGTTATATTTAGAGCACGTTATCAGCGAAAACGGGGTAACACCTGATCCAAACAAATTAAGTTGTATTAAAGAATATCCGAGACCACTAAACGAGAAAGACGTAAAGTCATTCTTAGGTTTATTAAATTATTACCGCCAATTCGTTGATAACTTTGCCAAAATAGCAAAACCTCTTACTATCTTATTAAAGAAAAACACACCGTTCGTGTGGACGGAATTGTGTGAAGACGCATTCGAAGAATTAAAAAAACTAATTGGGAAAACGGAAATTTTAACCTCATGACCGATGCAAGCCAATACGCAATTGGAGCCGTCTTGTCTCAAGGTGACGTACCTAAAGATCAACCCATAGCTTAAGCGAGTAGAACGCTGAATAACGCCGAAACAAACTATAGCGTAATACAAAAAGAATTGTTAGCGATAGTATGGGCTGTAAAGTATTTTAGGCTTTATTTATACGGGAAAAAATTTAAAATAATCATCGATCACTGTCCATTAACGTATTTATTCAATATAAAAGACGTTTCGTCTCAGTTAATGCGATGGCGTTTACAGCTCGAGGAATACGATTACGAAATAATCTATAGAGCAGGCTCACGACATTCGAACGCGGATTGCTTATCACGTATACATGTTGTTACCAATGATGAGCCAATTAGCGATTTCGAAAAGTTTAATAAAGCAGAAACTAAACCGATTTTTAATTCCAAAATAACCAAAATAGGGGGAAGTATAAAACACTCGCAAAATAATGAAAATATAATTTTACCTATTTCAAATGTTAAAATAATAACGCATCCAGCGATAAGAGATGTAATAAACAATAACGATTTACCGCCGCAGGTAATTTTTAATGATAATAAATTGGTTTCGATTGAACAAACCGACAAATTAGTATTATTCTACAATCTTAAAAATAATCATTATACGACAATTAACGCCGAGAATTATTACGACGCTATTAAAGAGATTAAAATATATTGTATTGAAAAACGAATTAATCAATTCTCGACAATCAGGCTAGAAGGGTTAACAACGTTGACCTGCTACGAGCGCATACGCACGATGTTCCGTTACATATTCCGAAACACTGATAGAGCAGTAACTATTTATAAAAAACAATTTTTTACCGATGACAACGGAAATATAAAAATAAAGATGCGGAGGAAGGACTATAGGATAAACGTAAATAATACAAAAAAAATATTTCGAGACCAATTTATGAACACTTCGGTGTCATAACATATATATATTTTTAGCTATAGGATAATTCAATTTTCTTTTAATGTTATAAGTAGTCATAAACTAGTCATTGTTATATTATTATCGTAGGTAAAAAAATATTAAGTTAACCAATTACATATGAAAAAAAAATAAGGTTATTAATTATTATGATAATTTTAATAAAGTCTATAAATAATAAATAGGTATAAAATAAAAATAAGGTAGATAAGAATTTAATTACGAAGTTTTTATTTTTGCTCGGGGGGGTGGGGGGGGGGTGAATTAAAAAACAAATCCGATAATCCATACTTTTCTCAAACGTTACAATATATTATTCCAATGACAAAATTGTATTTATTGTAAATGTATTTTTTTAGTATAAAAACACGAATTAAATCTTTTCCAGCTAATACCTATACTAAATTGTGACCAAAATAATTGTTTATATGTAAAACCTAATCATAAGTATTTAGATATAAGTAAGTCAAAAGAATTGTTAAGAATTGTTAAAGAATTGTCAAAAGAAATGGAGTCCAGTCCAGTCCAGTCAGCGATTGATTCACCACCTCAAAGTGACGTTCAGCGTCGAACACGGAACTTCGGCTGCAACAGTTTCAAAAATCAGACATCATACTTCGTAAGTACGACTTTAATAGCCCCCCCCCTCCGAACACGAGGCAAGTGTACCTGAGGGTCTACACCGTAGTACAGGCATTCCCGTCAGCACACCATAGCACGAACCAGGAAACAACAACGTTCATCCCCGAAAAACAACACAAAAGGACCTAAATGACTAGAACCAAAGTCACCATCACCCTTCGACAATGAAACCTCCATCGTTACGGAGTCACCAACTCATTCTTCATTAACTATTGATTCTAATGACACCTGGGATGGTAGTAGGTCCCAAACCTCAGGCTCAGAAATCGAACCACCTCATGTCAAACAAGAACGAATACCACCAATCATTATAGAACCAAACCATTGGATTAAAGCTACCCCAAAAATCATGACACTATTTCCAAATGGTAAACTTACGGCTAAACTTATCAAAAACAACATCCATGCCCTAGCAACCGACTCTGCCACCTTTCGCCAGGCTCAAGACATTTTGGAAGAAGCCAAAATACCTTTCCACTCCTTTTCGTTACCAGCGGAAAGATCCTTAAAAGTCTTACTCCGAGGAATACCCAACAACACCCTAGTAAAAGACGTTCAAAACGAACTCTCCGAGCTCGGATTTGAAATAACCCACATCAGACAATTCTTAAAAAATGGAAAACCACTACCAATGTACATGGTCACCCTTCCCTGCAACCCAACAAACAAGAACAAATTAAATTTGACATCAATCTTCTAGATCTCAATCACAGTTTAACAATACCGAGCTTCTGGGCCCTCTCAATGTTTCAACTGCCAAAACTTCGGCCACTCATCAGCAAACTGTAAACACCCCGCCCGCTGCGTCAAATGCAGTGGTGTAAACCAAACGAGGGAATGCTCCAAAACCACCGAAAAACCTCCAAAATGCTGCAACTGTGGAGGAGAACACACAGCAAACTTCAGACAATGCCCTGTTTTCGCAGATCAAATGACCCTCAAAACTTTATCAACCAACACTATAGCTAAATTACCATCATCAACCATTACGACAAATCCTACACCATCAGTTAAGGAACCCAGCGGAAACAACACCTCTTATGCTTCAATTACTACAAATCACTCAGACAAAACCAACAGCAAATCCAAAGATTTGCTCACCAAACTTCTTATAGATACGATACAAAAAAGATACACTTCCACTGATATCAAGGAAATAATCATGTCGGCCCTCTCAGCCATTATCATGATTATCCAAAATTCTAACAACTCCCGTATCATCTACTGGAACTGCCGGGGTGCCTCTAAAAAACGCCTCGAACTCCTTGAATTAGTTCAAAGGAAAAACATCGACATTATTTTACTCAATGAAACGCATCTTAACAACTCCCAACAATTCAAACTTCCAAACTTCCACTCATATATCACTAATCGCCCCCAACGGCTAGGACATCCTGCGTGGGGAGGCACAGCTAATAATAAATCGAAAAAATCGTTCACCACCAGATTAAGATCACTACATCATCAATTGAAAATACCTCAATCCAAATTCAAGTAGGCAACAAAGAATTAAGATTATCAGCGGTCTACAAAAAACCTGATACCCTACTTCTTACTTCAGACCTAGAATCTCTGCTTGATACTTCACACTACGTCGCCATAGCAGGCGACTTAAACGCCAAACACCAATCCTGGAACAGCAGGAGACAAAACACAGCAGGAAACACGCTCGCCAATTTCGCAGACAAGAGAAGGGACATAACCATAGCTGCCCCGACTTCGCCCACTCACTATCCTGATAACCCGAACCACAATGCTGATATACTGGACAAGAGCTATTCTCAAAACAGGGAATCTAAGGTATACAATAGAAAATCTCACAGCCGAACTTTCTTCCGATCACACCCCTATAATTCTTGAGCTACAAGCCCAAGGCACTCAAACCCTACCACCTAAAGCTTTTAAACATACAGATTGGACCAAATTCAATCTTGATACCAAAAACATAATCTTTGATCACAAGAAAATGCAAATTTCGGAACACGTTGACCAAGCCATCACTGAACTTACAGCAAAAATAGCTGACCTCGCAAACAGAAACACCCATGTTACCAACACAAAAGATCAAATCCGCAACCTACCCATCAACATCCTAAACGCAATCCACAAAAAACGCAAACTGAGGAAGAACTGGCAACACACAAGAAACCCAGACGTTAAGACGCTACTAACAGACAACAGCCCTAGTTCATGACCTAATGCAATCACACAGAGACAACGAATGGGTCAACTTTCTGAGCAACATCGACCCCACAAGTGAAGGCTGGACAAAAATCTACAAATTAACAAAAAACTCATGCACAACGACCAGCTGTACACCCCTCTTTCGGACAATCAAAATATTCTACACTATGATGCAGCCACCAAATCGGAAATATTCGCTGATTCTATGGAAAAACAATTCCAAACATCAGACCACACAACTCAGACGGATGAATTAGTCAAGAATGCCATTGAAGAACATTTTAAAATACCTTACAACAAAAACATTTTCTTCTCCCCCGGAGAAATTCAATACACCATAAAGAAACTACCAAGTCAAAAAGCACCAGGTCCAGATCAACTAACTAACGCCTGTCTCAAGCATTGTGACAGGAAAGTGCTACTACAACTATGTAACGTACTCAACACCTGCACGAGACTGTAATACTTCCCACAAAAATGAACCACCATAATCATGATCCAAAGCCAGGAAAGGACGTCAACGACCAGTTAAACCACAGACCAATATCTCTATTAAACACGCTGGGGAAAGTTTATGAAAAATTGATCCTTAATCACTTGAAACACTACTTAAAGGACCATATTAGACCCGAACAATTTGGATTTCGGCCAAGCCATAGTACCACCACCCAACTTGTCAAAATAGTTTATGAAATCTCCATAAATCTAAACAAAAGGGCAAAAACAGCCACAGCATTTATAGACATTGAAAAAGCCTTCGACAAAGTCTGGCATCAAGGTCTGATCTACAAACTAATTCAATTTCAATTACCAATTCAGCTGCTTAAACTCCTCCAATCGTTCCTCCAACTCAGGACATTCGAAGTAAGAGTCAACGACTCAACGTCATCATGTAGACCCATACTCGCCGGTGTACCGCAAGGATCGTGCTTATCCCCTCAGCTCTTCTCGGCCTACATTAATGACATGCCCCAGCACAAAGATTCAAAGACGGCTCTATTTGCAGACGATACCATGTTCTACGCTTCCGGACCCACCACTAACAGCGCCGTTAAAAGACTACAAAATCAAATAGATCTAGCCTCCACATGGTTCAAAGATTGGAAGGTAACAATAAACCCTACTAAAACTACAGCAGTTCTGTACGCAAACAAAATACCTTATCACACAAAAAATATACTAATGGAAGGCAACACTATAAAATGGTCCACCAAAGCCAAATACCTAGGAGTAACAATTGACTCCAAACTACACTTCACTTCCCACATCTCAGACACAATGAACAAAACTAAAGCTGCAAAACACTGCCTATTTCCAGTTATCAATAAAAACAGTCCGATTCCCCTTAATATGAAATTATATATATACAAAACCTACCTAAGGCCAATTCTTACATACGCAGGACCAGCGTGGGCCTCCAACATATCAGAAATTTCTTGGAAAAAACTGGAGAGCCAATTTTAAGAACCATCACAGACAGTCAATGGTTTGTAAGAATCTCAACAATCAGGAACTCTGCTGAAATTCCATCCATCAGACATTATATACAGACCGAGACATCAAAATTAAAATCCACCATCACAAGTTCAAAATTCTCACACATCTCAAATATAAGCAAAAGAACCTCGCCTAAACAATTATTCATAAACAGACCAATCTCCTTCTAAACAAAAAAAACAAAAAATACCTAACTCATGAACCATCTCACCCTCACATGCAACCCTCTGAAAGCAGCATCAAAGCTTGGAACAGACTAACAACAAACAAAGCTAAGCAAAGCAAAAGAATTGTATTCCACCTATGACGAAATCGATAGAAGTCAATGTAAACATGCCAGTGATTTCCTCATGTGTCCTGAAATATATCCTTTACATCCTAGAAGTGTACGCCCCATATGTAAGTTGCTTCTACTACAAGATCCAAAGGAAGTTCCGGACATACGCCGAGAGACGTAATCAAGCAGCAGGAGCCCTATACCACGGAGCACGGCAGATTCCGTGTATCCAACCATTTCATCTTTATGATACGGAGTATCATTCTTACAAGGGAGGAATGTAGTAAACCGACGTTTTTGCACAAAACCGCGTTCCAAAAGTTAGGTGGCCGAACAGCATCCCGCCACCAAAATAGGCCACTGAGGCTGCCGCCCCATTGGTTAATACTGATCGACTACGCATCACGCCATTCCTATGACGTCAATCATCCTTTCCTAAATCCCGGGCATGTCTCATATAAATAGGGGCCCTGTTTCACAGACTTTTTAGATATAGAAGTAGTTACCAGTGCTTTACAATACTTGTGTGGGTCGAGGACTAGAAACAGCCGCATCGCCTTCCACATTAAGTACAAATTCAATTACAA
>CARXXK010001585.1:0-20238 GCA_949089665.1 Macrosiphum euphorbiae
GGCCGTTCTTACAATGTCCGGTAAAGTGTCGGTTAACTTTAAGAGGACGTCTTACCCAAAGTGGAACGTATACATCGGCTAACAGAACGCGCTGTTAGGTGTTTTCACGATCCGCAAGCGCGCGGCGTTTAAGTCACGCCCACTACTCGCAGTCGCCGGCCGGCCAACGAGTTTTGTTCGGGAGCGCCGTTTATTATTGTATGAACGTTCGTCTAAGACCTTTCGCGTCATTATATAATTCATACACGTAAATTTTGCCGTAATATTTTATATCTCCACGCGTATCCATAACCTAATGATTATAATTTAAGTCACTACTTACACAAATACATGTACCAATATGTAGATCGTATAAACCGTATTATAACATAGCTTGATTTGTATTTATTGCATTATTACTTATTGAAATATAATATAACTACCAATCGTAAAATATAATTTAATAACAAGCTATAACTAGTATAGGTTATTGTTAATCATTCTTTTGGGATAAAAAAATATTACTTTCTACTAAAAAACAAAATGTATGTAAATTCAAAAGCCCATTTACTTCAGCAATAATTTTCGAAATTAATACCTCGGCACTGCTACATAAAAAGTACTTGAAAATGCAATATTAGGTTATAACAAATTACAATATTACATTTACATACAACATTTTATTTAAATAATTAGTTTACAATAAATATTAATAAAATAGTTGATTTTATTAGAACAATTTTTTTTTTGCTTTAGGGGTTTTAACCGTAGATGTTTTTGGATCTCGTATGTCAGAAATTAAAAGTCGATATTTAAATGCTGGATCCACGATTTCCGGCAGTAAGCAATTCCAGTAAAATCTATATTCAAAAATATGTTTTATTCTTTAACTACAATCACTATTAATACTTAACTGTGGTACTTACGATTGTAATTTATCTTCCATATTAGAAGTCCAAAAGTTATCATCATAACTTATTTCTTCCACAGAAATCCATTGAGGAGAGTATACAATGAAAAAACACAATTTTCTTTTAGTAATATGCAACTGTCCTTGTATCTGATAGTAATAGATGTTGTTTTTTTTTAATTTTAATTTTTCAATTGCTATTGTACTATTAACGATAGCTTTATTTATAGACCAATTGGTTTTAGGCGATTCTTTTACTGTACATATTTTCGATTTAATATTGCACATCTTACATATAAACCAGCACTCTGAATAACAGCCTCTGCGGTCTTCAGACACAAAATCCATATCAATGAAACTACATCCCAATCCAATATCATGATTAACATTTTTTATTTGGGCAAATATGTAGGACAAATCGACAATTCTCCTACCAATAATTTCACCAAATGATTCACTGAAATAAAATATTTTGGATAGTTAATGTAAGGATTGGTTAGATTCGGTACATATAGAAAATAAAATTAGTATTACGTGTTGGAAAAATCGTGAGTTTGTGCTTTTTCAGCCGATAACACATGACTTTCAATTTCATCGATATTTCTAACAAAGTTCACAAATTAAAAAAAAGACATTACCTATATATGATTTAATATTTTACGTTCAAACTACGATTTGACGATTTAATAAATTATTGATATATACCTGGGTGTAAATTCATTTACATTAGAAAATATGTTTCCTGATGGACCTGGCATCGATCTATCATCTTCTAATAACAAAGGTGCCACTGAATTTTCTTCAGTCGACGTATCATGGGGAACCAAATCAAAATGTTCCTCTTGTTGAGCATTAAAATTAGCAGTTTTTAATCTAAACATTTTTTGATGAATATCCAATGTCGTACACATAAGCGTGCGCAGACCTTGCTGGCAGGGGGGGCAGAATGTAATAATGTACCTATAGGTATATTATATAATATATAGGTAAGTAAATATTATTTTGGTTATTAGTTCAATTAATGTAAGTGATGGAAGTATTTTCATTTTATGTATCATTAAAACTACAAATAACTACAAATTTAATATAGTAATTGAAACTCCAAAGTTTTTTTATATTATATTAATATACATGAACAAAGAAAATTATTACATTCATACAGTGGTGGATCCAGGGGGATGGAAAAGGGGGCATTTGCCCCCCCCCCCAATAACCGTAGTTTTCCTTTGTTTTACACTGTGTTTAGCCAATTTTGGAACTTTCATATACTTTTGAGCCCCCCATGCCCCTCCCAAAATTAAGCCCTGGATCCGCCACTGCATTCATATATATTTTTATGCCCGATGTGTTGGTGAAATCTGAATTTACTAATTCTACTTACTATTTATTTACAATTACAAAAAAAGTAAGTAAGATAGGTAAATTATTATTTGCACCAACACGTTGAACATATAAATATCAACATTTAAAAAAAAATGTAAATCCTTAGTATGATTTTTCCAAAAATAGTACCACTATTATATCATGCATTAATGTATCAATAATATTCTATTCTTTGGTAATATTGAAATTTATACATTATTGTAGGCATGTAACCTATTATTTAAACTGTTTTATAAATTATACTTTATAGGTATTTAATAGTATTAGGTATATAATAAACAATTTGATTTGTAGGTTACAGTATAAATAGAAAATTAATTTCAATATAAAACACCACATTAAAAAAAAAGATAGGTATATTCTGATTTAATCAACACGTTGAGCATAAAAATACTAAAATACTAAAAATTCCGAAAATTGCTTCGGAAGTAAAGAGCTATAATATTTGTTCGTATACTGCATACTAATTATTATAATTATTAATTACTAATTATTTAAAGAACCGACCTTCTTAGCGCTTCCGGTGAACGTTTTTCGCATTAAATGCCGTCAAATTACTACTCACTTTCATGTCTCATCACATCTCAATCTACATCATGCTATAATAAGATTATAAGCACTCGTTATCACCGCGGTATCGCTTGTGGTTCGCTTAAAGTTGGACAACATAAAATCATCGTGCACTGTACATCGAGCACTCAATGTTTACATAATATTCATTATATAAAACTGTATTATAATATTTTTTTAAAAACTTTGTTATTTTGTAAGAAAACTTGAGCCCGCAGGAGGGGCAGCTGCCCACCCTGCCCCTCCCGTGCGCACGCCTATGGTCGTACAAATTTAAACTTTCTCGATTTAGACGATTTTGACTTTAAACTGGCTTATAAAAAAAAATATCGACTCGAATTTTAATTTTTTTTTAATTGCGATAGTTAAAACTTATAAGAAACCTTGTATAAATAGCTCATAAAAAGTCAAAATATTTTGATAATTTAACCGTCTATAGACAACGCTAATATAAAAATTTGGTAAAAATTTCTAGTATTAGTAAAATCACGAGTGTGAGCCGTGAGGGAATAGAAACCCGTTATACTATTTTATAGTCGACGAGTAGTAGGTACCTAAATGACTTGGTACTTATGATAAGTACTACTCATTCTGTAAACTAGGCATTCTGTAAACTAGGCATTATTATTATTTTATTATAAATTTAAAATTCTTAGTCTAAAAAAATAATAAATGTATCATATTTTGTAATTTGGAATTTACCTTTTTGCATCACGGGCTGCTTTCAATCTTTCAGCCACGATTTTTTTTACAGACGGTTTCTTTGAACTGTATGGAGTATTCTTTTTAGAACGGTCCATTTTTTAGTGAAGCAAAGGCAACAAAATATAATAAAAATACAACACACAGTAACGGCAAAATAATTCGTAGCTTACCTACTAATTACTATAGTACTATAATAAAATACAGAACTACAGAAGTGATATTACTATTAGTATACTACTATACTATTATCAAATGTCGTTGTTTCATACCACGAATCACAATAATTATAGATAGAATAATATCTAATATCTATAATCGACAGACGACAATAATCGTATAAATAATTTATTTATAAAAATATAAATAATATCGCCGCCCGCCCGCTATAATTATTTTACAGATAGCGACGACGCGGGTCGGCACTCGGCCTTCATAATAATATTATGCAGTACACACTACACAGTAGTTGCCTCAGCGGTGGGGGTATGATATATTGGCAACAGCCGCCGCGTTGCAACAGCAGCACCGGTTTAAAGCATAAACGCTGTTTTTTTTTACACTTTCCATAAAAACATCCCCTCGCACTTCCAATAGTATTCAAACATTGTTTGTCGTAGAGAATCGAATTTAGTACCAAATTAAAGACCAGAACTTATTCTACGTGCCTATAGAAAGTTTTTTTGCAAAACTTATTTGCTATTTATTTTATAACCTTTTGAAAAATGGAAAACTTCTCATTGTAAAAACAGTAGGTAGGTATTTTTTTTTTTTTAATATGGCTCTATACGCACATAGACATAGGAGATATTCTAAGCTTTCTATGGGTATATTTAGATTTATTATACCATTATTACTTCCTGAGTACTATTGGAAGTCCGGGGCGCTGTTTTGATATTCAAAAAATTAACCTTCGACGTCCTCTTAAGAATGTCACAAATTATGTATTATAATATTGCGACCAAAATATAACAATACATGACGTGCCGCTCGGGCAGATGAGTTTAACGTCGGACGATATGTTGTCGGTCCGACGGTCCGATGGTGGATCTCGAATCGACTTTTCCGCCGACCGTTGTACGTCTAAAGCCGCGTACACACTTGTAACATTTTCTGTTACGCCGTAACGCCATAACACCGTTCCACCAATTGTCGGTAAATTTGGCCGCATCAATGGATGTTACGCGCAAATGTTACAAGTGTGTACGCGGCTTAACGCGACACAGTCCCCCCGTCCCGCCTTGTTGTTACCGCCACGGTGGGAGAGTCAACTCGGTCGCGCTGCTTGCATCCCGTGGTGGTGGTTGGAGATAAGATAGACTGGTCGCATTGTACTTGCTACTAACGCGGACCGCGTCAATACAACAAACATTAATTATTATATCGTACATATTTTTCAGTGGGGGGGCTGGTCTGTCTTCTGGGGGGGGGGCTAGAGCCCCACCTTGCCCCCCCTTGGCGTCGTGCCTGCGTAGGTACGTACGTAATTTCGTACGGACAATGTACAAAATACTATTTTCGTGAACCATACGTAAAATTTACGTATGAACGGGAGTCAGTCGTACGTACGATAAGTTTTCGTATACGAAAGTAGTTACAAAATACCGAATTGGAATTTCATACGAAAAATGTGCAATTTTCGTATACGAACTACATTCGTATGGCGTACAAAATAGACCCCCTAGTCCGCTCGTATCCTTCGTATGAGTGTTGACTTTCCCGGGGAAATACATATGAATATATGATGACACTTTTATAGCTTAATTGTTTTATACTACGCTTCTGCAACGACCTCCGCGTGTTATAATATACTAATTGACTTATTAGTTATATCGTTAAATACTACTAGTAACGTGGGATACGCTGTACATAATTAATACAATTAGTTAATTAATACGTAGGTACGTAACACGCTCAAAAAATTTAATTTGACTTTCTTATAGACATTTTATTTTTGATAAAGGTAAATAGTCTTACATGGAATCGTGTATTACATTTTAAAACCTTAGATTTAAAAAGAAAAAATTGTACGAATTCTTAACTCAAAATAATTTACCAATTTTCGTTAATTTTCCATATTTTGTCAATTTTATATTCTGAGTGGGACGATGAATGTATTGATTTTACAATAAAGTGTGCTTTTTTATTTTTATTTTTTTTGTGTCATTTTTGTTATTCACAATTGGAACGGTAGGGGAGGTGCTCAAACAATATGTTCAGACACTAATTGTCACAATATATTAATGTTCATAACTTTGGCATATTTAGGTACAAATAATTTTTGAGAAAATTACAAGTTTATATTATATTTAAACATTGAAGTATAATTATTAATTTATTACACTCATAAAATTAAATTAATATTAGGTATTAATTATCTTATAATAAACTTTAAACTATATTTGACATTAAAAATTTATATATTATCAATGTGAAAAAAAATGTTGTAAAAAAAAATATATATATATATATTATCAATGTAAAAATAACATATTAAAAATGACATTTAACTAAGTAATCCTTATAACAAAAACTAGTAGAACAAATAATATTTAGGAGTTTGTTAATACTTTAAAGTGTTCAGCAGTGTGAGAAGCAAGTGTTGATACTGGATTGTACATATCAGATCGATCTAAAATGGCATCCAATTCTTCGTCAGATAAGACTATACGAACAAAATTATATTAATAAAAAATTGGGAAAATATCCTACATATTATAAACAAATAATAAAATAATAAAAATACTTATAATAATCTACTTACTAAATCCATTTGGTTGTATTTTCTTAGTGTACTCTGATGATTTCAATAAAGTCATGAGATCTTCAATACTTGACATGGTAAGTGTTGCAGTTCTACTAAATGAACCTAGTTTGTAAAATAGTAATTTTATTATACAATAACACTTTTCACTCAGCTATAAAATAATAAATATGTTTCATTAAGAATAAGTTTTTATCTATATATATATAAAAGACAAACAAAAAAAAACCTATGTCCTTATGCATTCCTAAAACGTTTATCCGATTGCGATGGAATTTGGTACAGAGATAGATTAGATAGAAGATATTGTTTTTTTTCTTTATTTATACATATGAATGTTTGGTTTTTTTATTAATCGGATTTTAGTACAATTAGGTTAAGTTAGGATTTTGTATTAATTGATTGTATAACTTTGATTCTTTAGAGTTAAATTATACACTTAAGTACCGCTCGCATAATCACAAAAACCTAGCAATAGCAACGTATTGCCGTGTCCAGCTAGTTAACTATAAATAACAATGGTGTATACTATTTAGACATGTAGTATGTACCAATATATTACTACACTTATTATTGCTGTTTTAAATAAGATAACTTAAGTCAAATTTCTATTGTTTTCTTAAATAAGAACATTGTTAAATTAAATACATTTACTACAGAAAACATTAGACAGGAAATTGCTACTTTTGCGGGAATGAAAATTAGTGAAGTTAATTCACTCAATTAAATAAAACCTGGAAAATAGTCTTCTTTAAGCTCAAAAATACTTTAATTATTTTAGATATATTATTATTAAGAGGGCACTATACCCGCATGCGTTCTCCCCACAAACATAACATAGCAAATTATACGCTCGGCTGATCACGTTCATATCTGTTAGTTTGAAAAGTAGAGAGAATTGTCCACCTCTTATAAAATTTAAAGCTACAATAAATATCTAGTGAACTTCATAGGTTGTTTTTTTTAGGTTTAAATTTTAAAGCAAATTATGAGGATTTTAAAGTTGTGAATTGTGTGTGCATTTTAAAATGCTTATAACTTGCTATAAAATTTAAATTTAAAACCATATAACGTTCACTAGATAATAATCTTACCTTTAAATTTTATAAGAGGTGAAGTTACTCTAATTTTTAAACTAATAGAGCTAAAATTGATCTACCAAGCATACAATTTGCTATGTTATGTTTGTAAGACGGAGTGAACGCGTGTGGGTGTAGCTTCTTTTAAATGCTTGTTTTGTAAACACGAAAATATAATATTTTCTATAGTCAACTTTGAATAAATAAAATCAATGTTAAAATCATATAAAAATCAAACAAATAATGAAAAATTATTTTACCACTGCCAATGATCACTTTTTCTAGTTTTCTTTTTGCAGTTGCAAAATTCAATATTCTTTCATCAATAGTGTTCTTAGAACAAAACCGATATACAACAACCGGCTTTGTTTGGCCCATTCTATGACATCTATCTTGAGCTTGCAAGTCAACTTGTGGGTTCTGAAACATTAGTATTTATGAAGATATAAATTAACATTATTATTTTGTCTAAGATGTTTGAACATTAGTGATAAAAAGTCCCACATGTCCAAAAATGTTTTAATTACTTTATTTAAAATGGTCAACAAAAATATAATTAATCTAAAACCACAAGACACATGTTTTGCAAACATAGATTATGATGTACCACCCAAATTATCATAATAGTATATAATAGTCATACACCATAATTTTATTGAAATGAACTTTAGATTCTGAGAGTGGAACGATGAATGTATTGATTTTACAATGATGTGTGTTTATTATTTTTATTTTTGTGTCTGTCATCACCTTTTAGGACAGTAAAAGTACTTGGATTTTCTTCATCAGTAGTTTTTCTGATAGGAAAGTGAATCTAGTTGGTACTTGAGGGGGGGGGTCAAAAGTATAAATTTCCCAGTAGTTTTCACAAGCGCCAGGAAAAACAACATAAAAATTAAGGAAAAACGGGAATTTTTACGCAAAATTGGTTTTCCAAAAAATCGATTTTGGTTTTTGGTGTAACTCTAAAACAAATGAACGTATATACATGAAATTTTCACTGGTTGTTTATATTTGCATTTTCTATACACGATAACATTTTCAAAATATTTCGATTTATTTTGAACTGTTTAGGGACATTTTCATTTTCCATTTTTTTTTAGTTTTTTTTCTAAAAATATCAATAAAATGTTATTTGTCGGTTGCGAAAGCTTGAAAATTTAATAGAAGGCTCCTAATATATTGTTTCAAAGGCAGATGAAAAATATTAAAAATCCTTAGTCACAATTTTTTTTTATAAGCATTTAAAGTTCAAAAATTGTAAAAATATGGAAAAATCACGAAAATTAGCGAATTATTTTGAGTTAAGAATTCGTAAAAATTTGTCTTTTTAAATCTAAGATTTGAAAATGTAATACAAGATTACTCATAAGTTTGTCTACCTTTAACAATAAAAAAATCTCTACCGGAAAGTCAAATTAAATTTTTATGAGCGTTTGAAATTCAAATTTTTAAAACATTGGATGTTCACTCGATTTCTCATGTAGCGATTTCCTTATTTTGTTGTAATTCAAAAACGAATAACTGTAGATACATGAAAATTTCACTTAATGTTTATATTAGCATTTCCTATACACTATACAATTTTGAAAATATTTTGACAGTTTTACAAAAATGTACAAGACAAAAATTAAAATATAATTCATAAAATGTGAAAAAAAGTTTTTAATAAATGGGATTAAAGTAATAAAGAATGATAAATAGACCAATAAAGGCCAAAAAATATGTAAAAGTAAAAAAATTCATAAAAAAAAAAAAGAATTCTAAATTGAGGTAATTTGTACTTAATTCAAACATTGTGTTAAAAAGTTATGTCTTACAATAAGTTAAAAATAATTAATTTTCCTATAAATTCACAGCCTTATACAATATAAGGAGATTTAAGTAGGTATCAATATATGAAGAATGGTGAGGAGCAAAGCCCCTTTCTTTACTTTAATACACTAAAAGTGATTATATGAGAATTTTTTTCCATACCCAGTCGCTGTCGAATAAAATAACAGTGTCTGCTGACGTTAAATTTAAGCCAAGTCCACCTGCACGTGTTGATATCATCATTAAAAAACATTCTGGATCACTGTTAAATGTAGCCATTGCATCAACTCTAAGTTGAATACTCATAGTTCCGTCCAACCGGGTAAACGAAAATTTACGAAACATCAAAAACTCTTCAATTATATCCATTAACTGTGTCATTGTAGAAAATAGCAACACCTAAAAATTCAATACATAGGTACTGTTAGTAAAAAATAAAACACTTTCCTTTAAGTATTTAAATTTCAAATTGTATAGTTAATAGTTATAATATTATTCTAAGGATAATATCATTCTAAAATACACTATTGACAAACTTTAAGAGGGCACACAGGTATAATTTTTTTCATTTGTTTTACTGTGTTATATAATTAAAAACTCTCTGTATTTCATCCATTTTAATTTAATCATTTTTGAAATTAAATATTATAATATAATAAAAAATAACATTAATTGTGTTTTGTTGGAAGATTTTTTTTAACATTTTGATTTTAAATTATTTATAATTATAAGTTACTAAAATATTAAATCTTCTGACAAAACATAGCTAATATTGTTTTTATGAGTGTTATAATAGCCAATTATAGGTAATAACTTAATTTCAATAATGTTATCAGAATGATGGAATATGGAAATAAGGAGAAAAGACTTAGTTTTAACTATATACTCTGTCTGTAAGACAGAGAACATATTTTCTTTTACTGATACACCAACTTAATATTCTTTAATGAAGCAATTTAAATATGAGCGTTGAATATTTATTTTTAATGATACATTATTTTACATTAATGATTAGAATGTACCTATCCTTAAACATAAATATATTACCTTATGGCCAAGTTTTTTCAATTTTGTTAACATGGCATCAAGTATCTGAAATTTACCACTAACTTTGGTAATGTTCTCATCAACAAGTAATTTATTTTCCCCCGGAATTAGAGGCATTTGTACAAGATATGGATGATTAACAATTTTCTTCAATTGAATAAATGGGTTTTGCATATGTACTGAAATAGCCATATTTTTAACTTGAGGACTAAAATTAATAACAATATAATTAGTCACGTAATATTGTAATTTCATATTATATGGTTAGTAGATTTCAATATTTTACTTAATGTTATAGCTATGTTGCCTTAAAAGAAAAGATCAAAATAAAGTACAAAAAACTAATGTCCATAGACCAACAACTATAATTATTAAATCATCAAAAATAGGTCAGGCAAACAAAGTTATGTTGGTGTATTCCATAGTAATTTGAATTGTAAAATATATAATGTATGTAATCAAAAATGTCTCTTTATATTTTATATTTTATCCTTAGTGGGGCAGTTTCTCCCAATACAGTACATTGACAACCAAGGAATGTAAAAACCACAAGAGTAATTATTTTTTTTATGAAAAACACTTTGCAAGAGTCTGTAAAAAGGTCAAGATGTCTGTAAATAACTGTGGTGATGTGAGAGGATCTACCGGAGCAATAGCATCGGCTAACTAGTCAGATTTCAGAATTCAATATTAAAAATGATGATTTTAATGCATTGATAGAAAGATTCAAATTATTTGTATTATTGAATGAGATTAATGCGCATAAAAGAAAATTTGTTTCTTACATTTTTGGGTAACAACAGCTACTCATTAATAAGAGCCCTGTGTACAAGGCCTGTTTAGTCAAGGGGCTCCTACGATTTTAGTGGTCGGCCTCATTGATTACATCAACGAAAGCTAACACTTTGAAGGAATACCAGGACCAATGTGACAGTTGGATTCTCAGACTATGACCTCATCAACTATACTCTGAGATATATAACGTGCAGGTATGGCAAGGCACATACAATAATTTATTGATGAAATACAAAAGATATAATAATAATAGAGGCAATGGCTAATGATTTGGTACCGGCGCCTCAGTAGCAATCAATAGGAAAAATACAAAATATAAATATTAACACAGAATAATCAATAAATGATACTATCAACACATAATATGATAATAATAACAGGTAATCATAATAATAACCAACACTGGACTATGATAAATAATTACGCGCGTCTCCTGCGACCGTTTGGGATGACTTGGCTGTTGTCAACTCCGACTTGATAGTAGGTAGTAGGTACAATAATATGACCGCTGACTTTTGAGACCACACGTAACACTCGTCACGGGATGCGGCGGCTACGATGACGTATGACAGAAAATACAGGTGTGGGTTCGGTTTGATCAGAACCGAACGCACGCGTATTATAGGCGATTCACAGATGCTCGCCAAACCAAACAGCGGCCGTATAACAATAGCAGCACAGGTCGCACGAACAACACTTTAATATAATATAACAGTCGGTCGACCTGGCACCGTATAAGAAGCAATAACACGACCAACGAAGCGGTGAAGAACAGCCTATGGAGGTTACAACGAACGGATGAAATATAATAATATTGTTACGGCGTGATATGGCGGCACGCGTTACGTGGACGGCAAATCAAGTCGCGATCACAAGCACAAGGCAACACGGAACCGTATATCGGCCAGCGCAACGACGACACAACGACGGACCGTACGTTGACAAAGGTCGTTGGGTAACTAATTAGGTCAACGTTTCACGGGGTCTACGCGGACGTGCGTTATCGGTGACAGCATGCTAGACGGGCGGGGGACGGCACGACCGGTTCATACTTCATAGACGCATTGGCTATACATCGACTGCGGCGCTCGAACAAGGCCGTATATGAGGGGGAGGGGTTTGGGGGTTCTAACTTAATTATAATAATTTACCATGTGGCAATGTGGGTATACCTAATAATATGATAACTATATTATGTTTGATTATTGATTATAGCCTATAGGTATTGTTAAACATTTTATTATAATCAAACTAATACAAATTCTGATGTCGTTTTCTATAACATAATATAATATTATATTATTATATTATACTTAGATAAGTCACAAACTATTAAAGACGTTTTGTTGTCGGAGGCGAAACGTCTATAATAGGTACTTAATATATTATTGAACAACAAATTCTTTTATTAAATATATAACTAATAAAAGCACTGATATGGCTAAAAACAACAACAGGGGTTGTAGATAAGAAATGTATTTAATTAAGCATACAGCCATGTGTAAAAATGATGGAACAAGGAACCCTTGGGTACCTGGTATCATTCTTAAGACATTGCCACCTGTTAATTACTTAGTGGATGTGCATAATGCCGGGTTTACACGATGCGTAGTACTTGTCATTAGTAGGAGGGGGTAGCTACTTGTCGTTAGTAAATAGAACGGCGTCCTATTCACTCGCACTCCCGGTTTTACTAATACTAAGCACTATTTTTTTCTGTTTACACGCAATGTGCAAGTGCGAGTGACAAGTACTAATGACAAGTACTACGCATCGTGTAAACTAGGCATAATAGTAAACTGTGGAAGAGGCATGAACCAAATAATCAATAGAGTGATAAGTAAAAGTAGTGAGGTTGAAATTTTTAATGGTGGTATGTATGAGAGTACAGTTGATAATAAACAAATTGAGCCAGTCGAGCTAGATCAGGAGGTTGCATCAAGTGACAGTAATGATAATGTAGACCCTGCTACTAATAATCCTGTGTCAACACATTTTTATAAGAGTGGAAGAATAATCGAATCAGCTAAATGTTCGGATTTATAATTTTAAGTCACTACATCAGTTTTTGTATATTTAGTTTGTTATATTACTTTATGTTTTAACATTTATATTTATTAAAATAATGTTACTTAAAATTTAAAAAAAAAAATGTATCAAATTATTCATTAATTATTTAATAATTCTATTGTATTGTTTATATTATATTATTAGTGTATTTGAAATTAAGTAATTATCTTTAATCTTTATTGTTCTCATTAAGAAGTGTGAGGGAACTGTAATGTATGTGTTATCATTTTCGTACATAAATTTAAAATGTACAATAAAGAATCATTCGTACAAAAACCTCCGTGTTGTTAACTTGCGCGTTTCTCTCAATACAGTACACGGTACCTAACATATATCTATAAAGTTCTATTAGTGTACGACTTTACGAGGCATTGATAAGAAATATAATACAGATTATTACTTTAAAATGGGTTATAATATATATTTTTTTTTTTTGCCCATTGTAAGAAAAAACGCAGTTATAAACAAAATCTAGACAATTTTACACTTACTCTATTTCTGGCACATTTACTCTAATAGCATTTAGATCAGTGTATTTTATTATACTTTCCACACATCTTCTCTTAGTTTTTACTTCTAGAATAAGATCTTCAGTATCCTGAAAAAAATCTAGTTATTAATGACAAATTATGACAATTATTATTATTAAAAGTAGTAGTATTAGTTTATGAGAGGAACAAAAAATAATTATTGGTTTCAAAATGTGTTTTATTATTTTATCTAGAATAATAGAATTCAGTAAGTCATACCATCTAATTTAAACAATATGCAAAGAAATGTATTATTATTAAAAAGCTTAACTTTAGTAGACTATATTGGAAAGACCAAGAGTAAGAATTAGTAACAATGAAAATGTAACATGTTGGAAAAATTCCTTCTAAAAAGAAATTTGCTTATTTCAGTGGCAAAGCGTCATAGAAGACAATGAAAAAAATCTCCCCACTTACAAATTAGATCAAGGGAAAAATCTTTTTGTTTCATGAAATATTTACAAATTTGAACGTCATTTATATTATAAAATATAATATGATGTGTGTTTCAATATTTGTTAAAATCAGTTTTTGGTTGTACAGTAATAGAATTCTTAATATAGATTACAAAAGATACGTTGCAATGTCTCCCAATTATGGATGTACAGGGGGAATTTGAATGGGAGTGGGGTTTACTATGTAAGCTATGAGACGTGTCTTGCCATTCATATTACCTCAGTCCTCAATTATTGACATCGCCGAATAAGTGCCATTTTTATTTCAATGTCTCCCCAACCAAAAACTCACGCCTCGCCACTGGTTTATTTCCTCATAATATATTTGTAAAATATAAACTTGTTCTAAATCTTCTTTATGTACAAAGTAACATTTTTTTTTTATCATTAAAAATATTTAATTGTGTTATCTCAAAAACTGTGTTGGATAAAATGCAATGAATTATGAATATATTATGAGAAATTAAAAAAACATTTTTGTTCACATTTCTCAAAAACAGACATTTTCCCTATTCCTCATATGTTTGTTTATAAAGGAAATGATTCCACATTTCACTCCTCAAAATGGAAATTGTTCTATTAATCTGTTTATTTTGGAATTTGGTTCACCCCAACACAGGAAAATGTACAGAGTAAAGCATTAATTATCCAGTGTCTCAATTATCAAATTATCAAAAAAAAATACCTTTTTTTTATTCAGTAAAATTTCCATTTGTTTATTCAATGTTGCTTCATATAATTGTTTTTGTGTTTCTGTAAGTGGAGCATAAATAACAATTTCCTTTTTCGGTGGGAGGTTTAGATCAGTTTCATTTTTTTCCCGTCTCAAAATAAAGGGTTTTAATATCTATAACAAAAGATAACAGATAATTTTTCTTGTATTTTTATATTGTGTATAGTAAAAAAAAAATAGCTAAAGCTGGTAGATAAGTTCCAAGCTACTTATTTAATATTGAAAATAATACAAATAAATTATTGGCCCTAACACCTTTGTCTACTTATGAATCACAAATTAAATACTTTTATGATTATTTATTAACACTTGGAAAAATATATTTTGAATATATCTTTGCTGAAACATCAACATTCAAATTTAAAATGAATTACTTAAAGGTGATAAATATAAATCCTTTTGAGCACAGAAGTTCAGTTGTAAATTTCATTTCTTAATTACTAATTAGTAATATATTATTCTTAGATTTTAGGAACAAAAAATCATCTTAATCATATTTTTAATTCATGGAATATACTTATTTCACAATAGTGAAAAATAGTTGGTAAAAATAAAAATGATCAAACTTAATTGCATTTTATTCATGAAATAAATTATTTTAAATCTGCTGAGCTTGTTGAGGATCTTATGATTGGCATTTCTAAATTTTTAATACTTTATGTATATTAAATAAACTAACATCATTCAGTTTTAAGATAAATATGAAGTTTATTACCTTTAGAATGATGTCTAATAATTCGTCCTTTTTGACCATATTAACAATTTTGTCATTAGAATCAAAAAACTTATCAATAACAAACCAAGAATTAAAATCTTCTAGTTGATCAAACATTTTAGGCATCAGCCAATTCAACAGTGACCATAATTCTGACATATCATTCTGAATAGGTGTCCCTGTGAGTATGAGCTTGTTGGTACAATTAAATGCACGCATACATCTAAAAACATTAATTTTTAAAATTAAATTTTTTTTTAATAAATCAATCATTATAATTATATATTTTACATACTTGGATATTTGGGAATTGGCGTTCTTCACTTTTTGTCCTTCATCAATTGTAATGAATTTCCAATCAATATTTTTCAAATATGTTATATCGCGACGCACAACATCATAAGTAGTTATTACAACTGGTTGACATTTAAATTTATTAACTTTATGAGTACTATTGAACTTTGATCGCAACTGAATGCGTTCACTTTCCGTACCATGGTATAAAACAGTTGGAAGCTTAAACAATAATGAATGAGCATAAATTACATATTTTTAAAATAATAAATTTGGTTATTTACCTTAGGGGAAAATTTTGAAAATTCTGACAGCCAGTTGGGAATTGTAGATAGTGGTGCAATGACAAGAAATGGTCCGGGTATTTCCATTTCCAAAAGAAAACAGTAAAAAGCTATAGTTTGTACAGTTTTACCAAGTCCCATTTCATCAGCTAAAATTCCATTCAAACCATTTTCATACAAAGTCTAATAAAAAAAAGTTTGTTTAGTTACAATTATTTCAAAAACGTTGTTGTATTAAGTTTTTCTAATAATGTAAATACATACTCTAATCCATAGGAGACCTTCAATTTGGTGGGCTTTAAGATTCCCATGAAATAATTTTGGTTGCTGAAATAAGCTTAAATAATACTCTTCTTCATTTACATCCTAAACATCAATACTAGTTATTATACATTTAATTGAGGTTAAATAATTCATAGACCAAGTGAAAAAAAATACTTAATTATAATATAACTAAAGAATAATGTTCTTCTTTAGCTATAAATATGTATTTAAACATACACTATCTCTGCACGCCCGGTCAATGTCAACAACTTACATACAAAAATTAACAAAATACAATTATAAATTATTCTGGCATTAGGCCTTAGAACAAATACTAATAGGTAGTGATATAAGCATTATATAGTTTATTATATATTTCATTTTGTGATATCAACTCGTAATTATATAATTTGAAAAAAAACTACAATATCCTGTACCAGTGAAAATTTAATTTTGTATAAAAATGAAAGTGAAAATACTTAGCAACAGTTACATAAAAATAATAATAACATACATCGATTGGGGAATAATCATCACATGTTTCACTTTTGTACATACAATTGCATCACGTAAAACAAATGCCTATTTTAAATGAGAGTGCAAAATAGACGTGATATTATCATTGTTGAGCGGGGTTATTTGGTAACCTGTTACGTACCACAATACATATATCAAATAGTTCAAAATATTCAACTACTCCACCATGGGTACGATGGTTATTTAAATATCATTAATAACATTATTTGATATGGTAAATAACAAGAAAATTCTTAACACAGACCACACGGAATACCGATGATGATCTAATAGATCTAATAGAAAAATATACATAATTTTTGTTTATTTGTGTAAGTTGACACTGTTCAGACGTCTAGACAAAATGTTAAACATAAACAAAATATTTACTACAATTGATTGGTTATCTGTATTTTTAGTCGATTCATCTTTATAATTTGGCACATTTTCTTTCATTGTCATAGCATTACCTAGTTCCTTTCTATAAAAAAATAATACAATTAGTTTATTATTTGTAAAATATCATATTTTGTAAACATAGGCGTGCACAGACTTCAATTTCCAGTTGAGCCTGGAGCAGTTAGTGCCTTCAGTTAGTATAACCATTAACCAGCCTATTAATGTCTTTAGTCATAGTACATATTTTATACACAATGCTTTGTTAGATGAATAAAATTGATGTACCCAGTGGTATACACAAATATTTTTAATTTTATTTCACCCATCATCATGATTCACGGCCATTAAAATCTTCAAACATATTATTATAATAAATATATATTTCATACATTTTACTATGCCCCTAAAAAGATTCTGGCCAGCCGTGGCTCAATCGGCTTTCCCCTTTGCGCATGCCTATGTTAGTAAATATTTCTACAAACAGTATTTCAATTTAGTTAATATTCCAGTTGATATCTTAAATTACTAAACTATAAAAACTTACTTAATAATTTGAATTTTACATATTTTTAATCTGGATTCAAAAAGATTGGATAATTTAGTACTATTTTTCAATAGTGTAAGTAAATTTTGAAATCTTACTCTCTTTTCTTTTTCATCTAAATCATTAACCAGCTAACAGATAACAAACAAAAATAAATGTAAAAAAAATGTTTGATTTCATTTGTAATAGTTATTGTAATGAATAAATATATTAGGTAAATGCTGATATACATCAATCTGAATTGTATTTCTATAAAAAATTAGATTTAATTTTCATAGCAATTCCCTAGAGTAAGATATTGAGATAATTGTTTACCAAGGATTCTTCATCTTTTTTCGTGTGATCTTCCTTTAACCGCTGTTCTTCCAATACCAATTCTTTTGGAAAGAAACCAATATCTAAAAAAAGTATTAAAAATATAATTTTTATCAATAAAACTGAATATAAAACGTATCTTTTAACTTTGAACTCTTAAAATATAAAAGAATAAAGTGAATTCATACTGAAAATAAACAAATTATTGTGTTGCACAGAATTGTGGGGGAATTAAATTAAATATATTTTTTTTTTATATTAAAATTAAATTTGAAAATGCAAACACAAATAAATAGTTTGAAACAAGTATTTGGGTGGGCAGGCGGAAAAAAAGCCCAGAAATATAAATATAAATGTGACCTTGTATTTCTATTTCTGGCGTTTTTTCCTTGGGCTTTTTTCCACGATTCATTTGGGTGTATTGGTAAAAGTTATTTATTCATATTTAATTATCCGATTTAGGTAGGTACTAAAAAAATATTTTTACAGTTTCAATTCAATTTAGAAAATTCTTACCGGGTATATCGATTTCTTCATCGGTGTTGTTAAAATGTTCATGTACACTTAAATCATTTTTTTCATACAACTCATCTTCTTCTTTACCTAAATAAAACAAGTGTTCTATATAACCAACAAATTATTGTGTAACTTAGAATTGTGAGTGAATTTTAAAAAACCTTGTTTAACTTGAATAAAAATTAAATTTGATATGCATACAACAAAAATAGACAGCTTTAACAAGTATTTGGGTGTATTAGTAAAAGTTATTTATTAAATTTTAACTATCAGATTTAGGTTACTAAAAAAATATGTTGACATTTAAATTCAATTTAGAAAATTCTTATAAACACATGGGTACTATTAATAATATTTATAATGCTAATTGTGTGATAAAAAACGATATAATAAGAATTGGTTGAATCGGGAGTCAGGAAAATACATATTTACCTTTGGTATAAATTACTCAATGATCAACAAACTAATGTATTTATACTAATGTATTTACCCTTTCCTGTATCTTATATTTTTATTTTTATAGATCAACAGACGTTAAGTGGCATCATGATAGTCAGCCACATACACAGGGGGGTGTTTTGGGTGTTCAAACATCCTCCCCCCCCCCGAAAAATTTGGTTTTTGTATGGTTATTTACCTTATTCTATTTTAATGTTAATTGTCATATTATACTATACTTTTATGGACAGGTATAATATTACATTATGTTAGCGAAAAACCGTCTAAAGCAAAAAAAAAATTTAATACTAAAAAATTAAAATAATTAATAATATAATTTGAACAAAAATAAAAATACTTAAATGGGATTTATAAATAAAATAAAATTATACCTATTGTGTATTGACGTGGGTACAAAAAAAATTCTAAAATGTACATAGACACGGGAAATACCTAAACAGCTAAGCTATAGGTACATGACAGAATAACAATTACCTACTTCGAATAATGGTATATTATATTATTATAACAACATTATTAAATGTACATAGAGACATAGAAGTTAATTACTGTGAAGATGTTCATAAAATAATGGCTAAAACTTCACAAAAATTAGATTTAGTACTGTCATTTTTTTGTTATATCAATGTTTATATTTTATAAAAAGTATTATAAGTAGGTACAGCTAATTTTGTAAAAAAATTTGTATGTTTATTAAAAAAGTTCTACTTTTCAAATAACTGATTTTCAAAAACACCCACCAAAACTTTTTTCTGCGTACGTCACCGATGATAGTATTTACAGTGTCATATTTGTTGGATTATCATAATAATAATTTAGTGGATTGATTTATTAATTTAGAGAATTCCACACCCACATGTGTTGTCACAACGAACTGAGATATAGTCTTTGGTTGTCTGTCATACAAACGCAATTACATACCACATTGTACGTTTTGAATAATTTAACTCTGTTATAATTTTAGAGTGAATTGACCTATTAGTGCTATTACCAAATTTTGTGGTAAAAATATTATCTAAAAGGTGATGTTTTTTTTATTTTTAAATTTTAAAGAAAAATTACAGGGTTATTAAAATAATAAAATGTCTTTGATCTTACCG
>CARXXK010001586.1:0-20175 GCA_949089665.1 Macrosiphum euphorbiae
CACTCCGATCTATATTCCCTGAAAATATCAAAAAAATGCCCTCCCAGAAAATGCATTTTGAACTAAAATCACTAAAATATGCTTAAAAATTAATTTAAACATAAATTTGCATTAAATTTTTATATTTTTTTTAAACTAGAAAAATTGTGTATTATGAAAATAAATGTTAAAATTCACCAAAAAAAAAAAAATATATATATATATTTTGGAGATGGCCAAGTAGATACTTCTCTGCTGTACTGTAGGTGATTGAATTACTGTAATGAAAGGTATTAAATTTGAATTCAATGATTTAATTTTCAATCATTTCAATCATTGTATACGAAAAACGATTCTGAGCAAAGGCGAATTGTCAGCCTTGGGTGTAATTAAGTTCTTGTTAGATATACTTAAGTAAAAATTTTGAAAAAGTCATTAAGTGGTATAATGATAATAGATGTAGGTACTATAGAAGTGCAAAGAATAATTTTTAGATATCTAATTTAGTCCAAATTTGAAAATAAATCAATAAAATGATGTGTGTTTTTAACAAAATTCAAAGTTAAAATTTTTATGAAATACGTCAAAATTGCGAAAATTTACAAGTAATTTTATAGTTGAAAATTTATAAAAATATTCGTATAAATATTTAAGGTAAAAAAATCAACACTAAATTTTCCATAAGTTTTCCTTCAAATCTTCAATTGACAGGGTGAGCTACTGGTAGTGGGGAGTTTAGAAACTCTTCCACGGAATTGATGTTATTAGGAGAGGCAATATCAGGGTGAGGCTGAAAAATTGCAGATAGATGGAGTTTGAACAGTTCGGCTTTATCTATGTCAGATATAGCAAAGTTACCATCGAGATGACCCTCAAGAGATTTTGTTTTGAATTTAGCTAACAATTTTTTTAGATGGTTGGCAAGTTTATTGTATTTTTGCTTGTGTGAAGGCAGACGGGTTCGTTGGTAAAGAGCCCTTGACCTACGTTTTTCAACAATGATTTCGCGAATGTGGACTGGTATAGTAGGAATCTTAGAAGGGTTGAGAGAGGTGACTGTAGATGACCAAGCTGCAGTTTGAGTGAGGTTTGTGAGATTGTTAACAGCTAGATCCAGGTCGTCATAGGATTTTAATTTAATGTTTAATTTAATTTGTTGGTCGACAATGTCATGAAATTTGATTTTATTAGTGGTCAGAATTTAATTCCGTAGTGCAGTGAATGTTGTTTGGGATTTTTGTAATGAAAATATCTAGAATATCTGGGTTTTTACGAGCTGAGGTCGGCCAATAAGTTGGACCTGGTGGAGCAAGAACTTTTAGATTTCCTCTAGTTACTAAATTGTGAAGAACTTGACCACGCGGGTTGTTTGCATTGCAACCCCAGGAATAGTGTTTTGCATTGAAGTCACCACCTATTGTGCAATTGTTATGAATTGAGTTAAAGTAATTAGTATAATTTTGAATTGTTATCTTATCTTTTAGAGGAGAGTAGATGGCTGCAATAGTAATAGGAATATTATTTAACTTTAAGATTAGGGCACAGGATTGTAAATAATCAAAACAAAAATGTGGAAGGGGTTGAAATTGAATAGAATTTGTTATGAAAATAGCGACACCACCATGAGCCGTGTTATCAGGATGAAAGTTTTTAAAAACTTATACCCAGGTATATAAATGTTGGAGTATTTGGTGAGATGGGTTTCGGTAATTAGTGCTAAGTCAATTCGTGAATTGTATAGAACTGTTTGGAGTTCGTTGAGGTGATTTTTTATTCCGTTTGCATTAAATTGAAGAATTAAAAGTGATTTATTTGTAGCTTTATCTGACATATTATTTAGCAAGAAGTTTTTCGATTACTTTGGTGAGTAGGGATATTAGAGGATTTCTCAGTGATTTGAAATCCTCAAGGAAGTTTGTGATAGTAGAATACAAATCAGCACCTGTTGAAGGAGTTGAGTTAATAGCTGACTTACCAGAAGTAGCCTGCTCATAGGTGGGGGAATTACGATCGAGCTGAATTGGGTTTGTGTCATTTAATGGATGACTATCTCTAACAGTTGTGGTATTAAATCTAGTGTTAGTTGGAACAAAGTTACTTTTGGTGTATGTTTTTTTGGCACGCTGGAGGTCCTTGTAGATGGGACAGCCTTTGTAAGTTTCAGCCTTCAGGATGATCGCCTGCACAGAGAGCGCACTTTGGTGGATCCGAGCGTTGATTTGGTTAGTCAGGGGACTTGTGATTTGAGCCACAGCGGACGGAGCGTGGGGGGTATCCACAGTAGTTTTTTGTGTGTCCGTATTCCTGACAATTTGTACATTGGCTGATTGTTTTAGATTTGTAGGGCTCTTCAACTTTGATTTTCGTGTGTAACAGTGAGGACAGATTAAAGATTTCAGCTGACTTAATTGATGGCTCTAAGTCTACGAAAAATAGCGGAAGTGGAATTTTTGTTACTTTGTGGAGAACATTTGTAACACTTCTTATTTCAAACAATTGAACTTCGAGTTCTTCTTTAATTGTGTCTACATTGGTGGTTGGATGAAGGTTACGTAAGACGACACGGAGTGGTTTATCTTGCTTAAGTTGATAAGTATGAAATTCAGCTTTTTGTTCTTTTAAAAAGTGAATAAGTGCCCTGTATGATTCGGGATTCGATGTTTGTATTTTTAAACGGCCAGCAGACGATTTACAGAAGAAATTGTCTACACCAATTAATTCAATTAAAGCTGTACATACGTCTAAGTAGCTATCCACGCCCCTTACAAAAATAGGAGGCGGTGGTTTGAATACTTCGTCTGAGATTTCATTATTTTGTTCGAAAGGCAGCTGTTGCGAAGACGAGTTTAGGTCAGGCTCACCAAGTTGATTTAGGATTTCAAACCGATTTGTTGATTTAAACAGTTTGGTTTTTTTTTTTTATAATATTTTGAGATTTATTATTGACCTGATTGCTTGTCGATGAGGTTTGAGAAGATGAAGAGAGATTTCTTTTACCTTGTTTTGTAACGAAAGTAGAATTTTCAATTGGATTTTTATTTGAAGTTGCGACATCATATTTGGAATTAGAAGCATAAGGGATTGAATTATTTGGCTGACTGGACGTTGTTGTTTTTTGTTTACCAATTTGCTGATTAGCTTTATTATTAATATTATTCATAATTAACTGCGGCGGTGTGTGTTTGTTTATCTAAACCGCCTAATGGCGGTCGCAGATAAGGAGAATTCGTATGCACTATTGCCATTGCGTAATACTTAGTAGTGTGAGTACGGCGAACTTATGTGAGGTTATTAAACGACGATTTTGAAAAGCTTATAAGCAACGTTATTAAGTTTAACATAAAAAAAAACACTGCAGGTAGGTTGGGAATAAAGAAACTCTAAGGTACGACTAAGATTTACTCACTGTCGCTGGACAGTGAACACTATGAGGGCGATTATAATTAGTTACGAGAGGAGCGCACGGAGACGCGTGTGTATCGGTTGGCTTCCACCGCGGTATTATTTAAATGTTTTATTCAACATGCTTTTTAAATAGAGTTATTTTATAGTCATTATTCTTCAAAAAATGATTCGTTATTCCTTATAGTAATATTACAGAAGACTGGGTATTTCCATTTTCATTTCATTTATATTAAAAAGATAAGATAAGTTATCTTTGAAATGTGTTGATGTAAGATCTAAATTTGACATTTTGTAGGTGTTTATTGTACAATGGAATTTATAGTTTTAAGTTAGTAATATTGTTATATAAACATAATCATCGGCGTGCGCAGACTTAAATTTCTGGTCGAACCTAGGCAATTATAGTGCCCTAATATTTGGACAGTGCCCCTAATTTTTTTTTAACACATCTTCATACATGTTGATGTATTAACCTATTAATGTCTATAGTACTATAGTTATTGTATTTGTATAAAGGTAGATATAATGTTTTTGTTTGATTAATAAAATGTACATATAATGGTACACACAAATAGTTTTGATTTTATTATACTTTCACGAAAAATAAAATGTCCATGATCTCCAGAAACATATTATTATAGTACAAGCAGTATAATACAATATATACGCACATTTTACCCCTGAAAAGTTTCAAGTTGAGCCTAAGTTTGACCGGCTTGCCCTGTGAGCAAGCCTATGAACATAATATACATAATATATTATACATAACCCAAAATAACCTAATTTCTATAATGTACATACATTAAATGTATTATTGATGTTTATTATTATAGGTATTGTTGTTCATCGATTTCCCAATCCCAGAACGGACTTTCTGAGATTAAAAAAATGGATTGATTTAGTTGGTTTGAACGAAATGGATCCAAACGATGTTTATAAAAAGAAATTTATATGCAATAATCATTTTAATGAACAGTGTTTTAGTCCTGGTACTAAGAGACTGAATGAAAAATCTTGTCCAACATTACTATTACCAGGTACCTACCTACCTACAAATATTGATATTATTGAATATTGTAAGAAAAATTAAAATATGGCATAATTTATTGTTATTTGTAGCAGGCACGTATCTGGGACCTTATTTTGGTGGGATTGGTGAAGGAAGGGGGTGGGGTGAATCATTTTGTTAGCAATAGTGAAAATCCTAACAATCTTTCAAAAAAAAAAAAATATGTGACAACTGATAAAGAATTCGTTTGAATTTTAAAAAGTAATTCCATACAAGTTATTTGAAGTATTCTTGATACTATTAAAGTAAAATACAAAGTGCTGTGCCTGTTCGTAAGTTAATGTCTAATAGATTTTTAATAGATAAGAGTTTGGGTATAATATTTCCAGTAATGGCTAATAATAATGTTGGTTATTACCCGTTGAGTCGTTGTGGTACATAATTGAGACCACCTTTCTAATATTTTTTTGCTCGTTTCGTCGTAGTGGTATTTTATTGAAACTACCGTCAATCGGTGCAGTTGGTCACACTCTCAACGATAAAAAAAAATTTTCCCTCCAACGTTAGTTGGCTGATAATAATTTCAGTTATTGTGTTATCAACGTTATTTATTTAAAGCGTTATATATTTAAATTTTTTTATAAAAGTTAGGCAACTTTCTATTTTTAAGAACATAACATAATACACTTGGATTGGTAATTTTTAATATTTTAATTTTCAAGATGATACAATTTATTTTCAACCCTTTCATTTATATATCTTATTTTTTTTTAAATTCCGTTTACCAAAATGTTAATATATTATAAAATGAAATAAAAGAAAATTCAAAAAAAACAAAACAAAACAATTTATTCTTAAAACAATATATTACTAATAACAATATTCAATATGAATAATTAATTTTATATCAAATTATCAAGTTTTTTTCTAGAAATATTTTACATTCTTCACATAATGATTTTTTAAGCAATTTATTTACAACAGCTCCCCTAATAAAAAATAATATATTTTGATCTTGCATATTTAATTTATTAAAGCTATCTAAACTATAAGTATCTAAAAGCATAGAGAGATCAATTTCAGCATTTGTATTAATAACAGGAACACGAGAATTAACTTTTTCCACTTGGGTTTTCTTCTTTGAAAAATAGTCAATAAGGAAAACGTCAGTGTCAGCACAGTATGAAGATTTTTTCACATCCGAAACAAATTGTGAAATTGTTACGATTTTTAGAGCTCTTAAACATGCAAGAGCAGATGGTGTTGATCCTCCTCTGCGACGAACTTGTGAAAAAACATTTTCCAATGCATCTTGATTAAATCGGTGAGTTAGTACAAAATCATAACCACACGTTATCAAATAATCTGTTACATCTATTACAGATAGGATCGATAGAATTACACCGCAATTTAGAGGCTTCCAACTTTTACCAAATGATATACCTTCAAAGATATTAATTATTTTATATAAAAAAACTGTGCTTTTCAGTTTTATTGCGTTTGGTGATACTTGTTTTTCTTACTCTTGAATTCATTAACTGGAACCACTGATGCATTTGCCTTATAAACCAAGCAGTAGTAAGGGCTTCTTCGTGAATCAGTTTTAACTTTACTGCTAATTGTAAACCTGCAGCAGTTTTCAATGAAAAAAATCGTATTTCAGCTCCTACATTCATCTTATAAAAATTTGAGGGATTGAGATCTTCGTTTCTAAGATGATGGAGCAAGCGAAAAGGCTTTTCTGCAGATACTTCTGCTTTAAAAAGATCACGAATATAAACTCCTGACACAAACGAGGAAGGCATTTTTTCAAATTCTTGCAATTTCTTAGATATATGAAGTCCTGTGCGAAGTATTGCACTTTTCAAGTTCTTGAGCAAGTGGAAAACATCTGGAATTATTGTTGAAATGTACAATTAAAGTAGGTAGTAAAAGAGAGTTCTGGAACCTCAACCTGCTGGCAATTTCCTATACCCGTCTGCTCAACCCACTACACCGTCTGCTCAACCCACTATACCCGTCTGCTCATCCCAATACACCCGTCTGCTCATCCCACTATACCCGTCTGCTCATCCCACTATACCCGTCTGCTCATCCCACTATACCCGTCTGCTCATCCCACTATACCCGTCTGCTCATCCCTATACATTGACGGCTGCTGAACCCACCATATATCACATACGTTAACGATGTACCCCCGCCACCCCACCACCTATGACCACCGCGCGTGGAAAATAATTTAAAAATTTATCCGCCGGACCGGGATTCGAACCCGATATCTTGCATGATAAGCGACAACCGTACCACTGGGCCGCCTACTCGCATCTGTTTGAGAAGGTATATTCTATCTCATTTAACCGGCGTCTATGCGCGAGGTATAATTTCCCCCACCACTATACCATTTACCCCCTCCCGATTAACCTGTAGGGACTTTTCGATGTCTCCCCCACCAATTAATATTTAATTTGTTCGTTTATGAACGCAACTACACAACATAAAATAATTTCCCCCACCACTATACCATACCAAGAGCCGCCGCGAACGCGCGCGCGAGCCCTCCGGTGCGTTATCACAGTAACTTTAACACAAAATAATCTACTGGTATATTTTTAACATTTTGTAGCTATCAAATACACCGAGACGGGTCTATTATAACAATTTATTGAGTCCAGAGGAAACAGTTGATATAAAATTACGTTAAGTTCTAAAAAACATTTCTTTACACAGCATGTATATGATGACCCTACCTTACTACGAGAATTTAAAAAAATGTGACATTTGTAGGCGTCGCTTGCAGGTATGGACTAGTATGGACGAGATAGTAAAAATCCATGGTTATAGATATTATGAAGATGTATTAGATACAGTAGAATGTAGGGAAGTAGCTGTTAAAATATTTAATATAGTACAAAATTTGTAGATAAATTAACGATGTATATTCAGGTACTAATAAACGCTTCTTTACAACTATTCACAGCGTTTTTTTTTTTTCCCCTTACGTATAACATTCTTCTTTCTACAATATTTATAATATATATTTTATACACCACCTTCATATAGCTAACTATATCTCGTTAAACCATATGATGTATACCACACAACTGATACTACATGCTACAAGTTTGTTGAGCAGAGGCTGGAAATCTTCCTCCGCATAAAACTATATATATATATATATAGTGATAATGTAAAAATTTGCTTGGTTACGATAGTTCATAGACAATGCTCTTCATAGTTATAGAAATATACTTTTTCTCATCAAAAACATAAATATATAGTGATAATGTAAAATTTGCCTGATTGCGGTAGTTCATAGACAATGCTCTTCATAGTTATATACTCTATTTTTCGAGAGTTGACCCACTTCCACGCATGCATACTGAGCCGCCGGAACGTTCAGACCCCCCAGGCAGCAGACCGGCGGTCTGTGATTGGTCGGCGGTGTTCGGCGACCGACGGCGCTTGTCGTAGTAGGCAGCTGCCGCCGTGTACAATCGACACCAGCGCTCAAACGAGCGGTGGCATGCGCGGCCGCGACCGGTTTTCATCGGGCGAGTGGGTCAACTCTCGAAAAATAGAGTATAGAAATATACTTTTTCTCATCAAAAACATATATTACGAACTAGAATTAGTTGTACTCTAAACGTCGTATCAGTAGCTCATAACACGTAATAATCAACGCGATACTTTGCAAACTATGGACGCTGAATCGAGTAAGTATCATTGCCTAATATTTATATCCAGGATTTTTATTTTTATTTTTATTTTTTAAAGTCTTAGAAGTAATCGAGAGGTATTTTCATACCTCTCTAGAGGGTCTAATGACGCCTCATTGCGAGGCGTCATTAGACAATGACCAACATTTTGAATGGAATTGTGAAGCATGCAGGGAAAAAAAAAAAAATTTCCATAAAAAATACCATATGTCAACTAGCATAGAATGGCGGGAATTTGTATACGATAAATTTAATTTAAATTTAAACCCTAATATAATTACAAATTTAAGTTTTATTAAGCCGGAGTTAAAAATATATTCGCATCGTGACTTCGAATATTTTTTCCGGAAAATATTTCAGCAAACCTACCAATTAGTAGACGACCATGGTCACATTATCTGGAATGATAATTTGTTATCCGGGAGTGTGATGTGGTTACAAGATACAAGTAGGGATTATTGGGAGGAGGTATTTTTAAAAATAAGACGTTGTATAAATTATGATATAAGAAATTTAGAATTAAGGGGTTCATGTTTAGCTAAAAATTATTGGGATCTTTTATTGTTTAGAATTTTTCAAAAAAAAATGGGGCCTATTATATCTATTATTAATAATTTAGAATATTTAGATTTAGACTTAAGTGATTCTGTATATAATATTCGTAGTACTCCTATTTATAGTTATAATAATAATAGTGTATATAATTTAAATGTAGAATTAGGTAATTTAAGTTTAGATAGATTAATGATGTTAAGAGAATGGACCTATGGGTATGGTATATTAGAAAATTGGAATATTTAATTGTAAATATATTTCCCTGCATGCGAAAAGTATATCTCATCTAGAAAAGGTAACTATACAGTCTTCCGTTATACGTTTGAGCCCGATTTCATAGTTTTTTTAACAGATGGTTTGATCACTATACCATACGGATATTAGTACACCCGATATATAGGACAATCCGACGACCCTGTATTTTGTCACGTGACGGGGATCAGTGGTGACGGCGGCGGCGGTAGGGATTTTTGAATGAATGAATAGTCGCTATTCATTACTGTCCGCAGTTGGTGTTATAGTGCTCTATTACCTACATCTCGTTCGCTCTACGCTAATACTACGTACGTAATTATTATATAACGTATTAATTTTTTCTTATCCGTTTATTTTAAAATGTTTAAATGCGAGCAATGTTCTTCGGGATTCGTATACGAGTCAAATCTGATCGCTCACCGAAAAACACATTCGAAATTGTTCAAATGCAGCAAATGTGCTTCAGAATTTACAGCGAAACGTAATCTGACAAGACACGAAAAAACGCACGAGGGTATTCGTATACCGTGTATTAGGTGCGGTATTACGTTCAGTTACAAGACCAGCCTCAATAAACATTTGAAAAATGTTCATGGTATGTACCTATTTTCTATATTCACTTTAAATATTTATTTTAATTTTGTCATCAGGTATAGTACAGATCGCGCCACACGTTTTTGTACCAGACTTACAACCTGGTACATCGCCCGCTCGTAAAGATCGTGTATCAACTACACGAGATAAACAAAATGTTCGCTTAACACCCATGCGAGATAACATGACGGATGTATTGACGAGTAACGCGAATGAATGCTGGGAGGTTCTCGACACCGCCGATCTTCTCGGGCAAAATGATCGCTTATCACCCATGCGAGATAACACGAAGGATGAATTTTGGAGTAATGTGAATGATGATTTATGCTTGGAAGTTTTGGACACCGTTGAGAATCTTGGACTTCATGATTTTCAAGGTTAGCTATTTCTTTTTATAAACGCGTCATAGGTTAATTTTTTTTTTTTTTTTTTTTCTAAAGATTCATACACTACACTCGATAATGGTAAACGTGTTTCCAGCGCCAACACTAAATCCGCTGTTAGGGCAAAAAAAATACGTCTGAATCTCGTAAAGTCTCCAGGGTTTACAAAAATATCTACATCATCAAACAATACTATCACCTGGTACTACGTAAAAAACACCAATAATATTCAAAACTATACATACTTTCTCGATTCGATCAAATCCGAACTAGTTAATTTACTAAAATCAATTGCAAGTAAAAATCCGATCAAATTTAATTTAAAGCTTGAAGCGACATATAATATACCAAATGTTGAATATTCGTCGGAAAACCGTGCTTTTAAAACTTCGGCTAAGGCGGTTTTCTGTGATAATGGAGTACAGGAAATTGTTGAAGAGGCATTTACTAAATTAATGAAAGAGCAAGACGAGTATGCAAGCAAGGGTAGTGGTTTCACATTACAATGTATTGACGGGTTAATGCTGGGTATATATAAATATACACCTATGGGCGGTTCATCATATATACAACTGCCAGACGCAATAGAAAAAAAAAAAGCTGTGATTAACCCTCAAAACTTAGATATGCAATGCTTCAAGTGGGCAATTCTAGCGAAACATGTTACAGGAGAAAATAAATATCGTGTTGGTGATAATTATTTAAAACACGAAAAAAAATATAATTTTTCTGGTTTAACATTCCCAACACCACTACATAAAGTTAAAATTTTTGAAAAAAATAATCCAAACGTGTCTGTCAATGTTTATGGTATCGACAAGAAATTTCAACCACCAAAATTTCCGGAATATAAAGTTTTTCCTCTTAAAGTAGCAGATGAAGAAAAACCGGATCATTTTGATCTACTTATTACATCAGACGAGGATAACAGTCATTATAGCTATATCTCTAATTTTTCACGGCTCATCAGGTCACAAAAAACTAGACATAACGGACAATCAATTTTCTGCAAACGGTGCTTTGCAACATTCGATAAACAACAATACAAATATAAATTAAACGGTGAGGCAGGGCTAGAGCAACATAAATTAATATGTGGAGAACATAAACCTATACTAGCTCAGATGCCTGAACCTGGTACAATGCTCGAGTTTACTGCATGGAATAAAACGCAACGTCATCCTATAGTAATTTATGCAGATTTCGAAGCAATTCTCAAGAAAACTGATGAGAAAATTGGAGAAAAAACAGCAGCTTTTCAACAACACGAGCCCATGAGCTATGGACTTGTGGTTAAAGCAAATGAAGACATACCAGTAGAACTGCTCGAAAAATTCGAAATTCCCACATCACCTGTAATTTACCGTGGAAATGAAAATAATAAGGACGTAGCTGGACATTTTGTGGATAGTATTGTGGAAATAGCTAAAAAAATTGAAGAGTTACTCAAAACAAACATTCCTATAATTTACACAGACGAACAACGGAGAACACATGCATTATGTAATAATTGTAATTTATGTAAGGTCAAGTTTTCCCTAGAAAATCATAAAGTCTCAGATCACTGCCATTTATCAGGGAAATTTAGACAGTCACTATGTAATACGTGTAATCTTAAACTCCAAACACCTAGCTTTGTACCGGTATTTTTTCATAATTTAACGAATTATGATTCACATTTTATTGTCACTCGTCTTGGTTATGACGCACATTCAATTTCGGTGATACCAAACAGTGAGGAAAAGTTTATAACGTTTTCAAAATATATTAGCAACACTTTCACAATAAGATTTATAGACACATTAAGATTTATGTCCGCAAGCTTATCAAAACTTTCAAAAAATTTAATTACACCCGGATTTGAAAAGTTTAGAGAGACAGAAAAATATTTTTCATCTCAAGATTTACCACTTGTTACCCGTAAGGGAGTCTACCCTTATGAGTATACAGATAGTTGGGACAAGTTGGAAGAAACTGTTTTGCCTCAGAAAGAAGATTTTTACAGTTCACTGTACGAATCACATATAAAAGATAAACATTATGATCATGCGAAGACGGTTTGGAATCATTTCAACTGTAAAACACTAGGGGAATACTCCGATCTTTATTTAAAAATTGATGTACTACTGTTGGCTGATGTGTTTGAAAATTTCCGAGACCTCTGTTTAAGCACATACCATCTGGACCCATCATTTTACTTTACAGCTCCAGGTTTTAGTTTTGACTGTATGTTGAAATACACTTCAATGAAGCTGGAATTGTTGACAGATTATGATATGTTGTTAATGTTTGAAAAAGGTAAAGTTATATTATGTGAAATATATTATGTGAAATAATCCTTGATTTTATTATAGGAATTCGTGGTGGCTTGACTCAGGCGAGCATGAGATATGCAAAGGCTAATAATGAAAAGACACCAGATTATGATCCAGCACAACCGAAATCATGGCTTGTTTATCAGGATTGTAAGATCAATTTAATATTTAATTTAATATATTATTTAAATTCCAGGTAACAACTTGTACGGTTACGCAATGTCACATTACATGCCATACGGAGGTTTTAAGTGGGTTGAACCAAAACTAGATGGGCTAAATGATTTAAACGATAGTTCACCAATCGGACGGATGTATGAGGTCGATATATCATATCCAAAAGAACTTCATGACAAACACAATGACTTACCATTCCTACCAAAAAATGATATCCCACCTGGTTCAAAAGTTAAGAAACTTATGGCGACACTCCATTCAAAAAAAAACTATGTGGTTCATTATCGAAACCTACAGCAGGCCATTAAAAACGGACTCGTTGTAGAAAAAGTAACATATTTTATCTCATTTATTTTATTTATTACATATTCTGTTTTATTGCAGGTTCACAGAGTTGTACAGTTTAATCAGTCAGACTGGCTTAAAAAATACATAGAATTAAACACTGAGATGAGAAAGAGGGCGAGGAACGACTTCGAAAAGGACTTTTTTAAACTTTTAAACAACGCTGTTTTTGGGAAGACGATGGAAAATTTAAGACGGAGAATTAAAATGGAGCTGGTTTGTAATGAAAAACGTTTGCAAAAACTTATAAATAAGTGTACGTTTAAACACTGTACTACATACGATGAAACTATCAATGCCATTTCGTTGGAAAATAAAATCATTGATTTTTGCAAGCCAATATATATAGGTAAATATAATATACTTCTTATAGTAGCTGAATTTTAATATATTTTTTTCAACAGGTTTTGCAGTGTTGGAAATTTCTAAGACCGTCATGTATGATTATCACTACAACGTTATGCAAGCCCATTATGGAGATAAAATTGAGCTCATGTATACCGATACAGGTAAATGTTTTCAAACTATACTAATTTTCATATATTAAATTATACTGTTTTCCAGATTCACTGGTATACTATGTCCAGACCGAAGATTTTTATAAAGACCTTAAGAATAATTCCAATTTACTTGATCGAATGGATACATCAGACTTGCCATCAGATCACCCTTGCTACATTGCCGAACGAAAGAAGATACCAGGACTCTTTTCCGATGAAACCAACTCAGAGGTAATGACGCATTTTTGTGCTCTCCGTGCAAAGTCTTATACATATAAGATCAATGGGAAAGAGAAGATCAGGGCAAAAGGAATCCGTGGGCATGTAGTGAAAAACCACATGAACTTTAACGATCATTACCGTTGTCTGTTTGGAGATGCAACCTTGAAAACTGAGAGAGAGAATGTCTCCATCCGTTCATTCAAACATCATTTGAAGACCATCAAGTCAAACAAAGTGACTTATAATAGTTTCGATGACAAGAGGGTTATACTCGAGGATAAAATACATACTCTGGCTCACGGTCACTACTCCATAGAGTGAGTTAAAAAATAATTAAATATTTTAATTTATCACACTTTTAATATTATTAAATTTTATAGGGAAACCAGAACACTAGAGGAAGCAGAAGCCGATTTAATGCAACTTGCAGAAGCCGAGCAAAACAGATAGTTTTTTTGCATCCATAATGAATTGTTTTTATACTGTAAAATATCACTGTAGACATTATTTTTTTTTTATTCTGTAAAATACCATGTAGATACTATTTTTTTTTTTTTGTAAAGTATCTCTATGGATATTATATTTATTATTATTGCAAATAGTTAGGATAGGGTAGTATAAAGAAATAACTCACTGGTATAAAAAAAATAAATATAATGTTTATTTTTACATATTATTTACAAACCATTTTCTTAGACTAAATACTTTATAAAATGAACATTGTTTAGGATTGAAATTCATATGAAAAATACAACATGGTAAAGTTTCTTCATCACATATTTGGTCTAGTGGAGGGCATCCCATGTCTTCAATGTTAATAACTACAACGTGTGGTATAAATTCTACTAGAAGTTGTTTTTTCTGATCGCCTTTAACGTATATGAAGCTAAACTTTAACGAATTCAATATTCTACTTAGTTCTTCATACTCAACATCGCCATATTCCAGAGATAGTTTATGATAATTACGTTCCAACCACTTGTTAGTCTTACGACTCTTGTTATCCTGTATTGATTTTGAATTTTTAAAAATCCAATGTTGGGTAGCCCATGTTTCTACATCTACTACAGACATTTCTTTTATCATGTATTTATTGTCCCTCCCAAGAATGCAATGAAAATCAATGATACCAGTAGACATTATTGCTTGGATGATGATGATGATAGTACTTTAGGAATTTTTTTTCAGATTGTCTGTATTTTCTCTGATATTTTGTAACAATGCTTCGATTTTTATAAGGCGCTCTTGTATATCATCACACGTTAATTGAAGTGTTTCAGTTTGCTCTTCCTGTGTTTGAATGGATTTATGATTTTCCTCGAGTAAATGTTCTAACTTACTTAGTTTTATACAATATGATTTTACGGTTTGTTCGAGATTTGTCACAAATTTTTTTGTTTCACCAGCCTGTGAACTTCCGAACACGTTCATGTCTAGTGTTCGACTGACACTATTTTCTGATGTCGCTCGTATCTATCCAACTATTGTGTGTATTATCGAACCCTAACCATTTTACAAACATTTTCTTCCCCTTTCTACGAATAATTTTTTCGACTAAATAATCGTTTGGGAAACTAGTTTTTTGAATTTCCTCAGAGTAGAAACAACCTAAAATCGGGCTTCCTGTATAATCTTCTAGTTGATAAGTAGTGGGAGATGTTTTATTTATTTTGGTTATTTTAAATATTTCTGTGGACCAGCTCGGCAGATATCCCTTTGAAAATACTGATTTATACGTGCTTATCCGAATACAATCACCGATGTTAAATTTAATTTTTACATTATTAATTCGACGTTGCTTTAATTTCACTGAAGAAGGATTTGCATCAGCTTGTATAGGAGTCATACCTATTGTTCTATGTTTTGAATTATTATATTCGTTAATCAGAGATTGTAGAATAGAAACCCATTCATGTGATCCTCGCGCAGTGAATTCTCTATACATTTTTTCCTTAATTGATCTGTTTAGACGCTCAATGATACAAGCCTTTGTTGTACTATACGTGGAATATTTATGTATATTGTGTTTCTTCATCAGCGCATCGAATGTTACATTGTAAAATTCTTTTCCGTTATCGGCCTGCAATAGTTTTGGCGAGCGCTTGAGTAGTATTTTTGACATTGCATTTGAAACTTCTTTAGCCGTTTTTGACTTTAAAGGTACAGCGAAACAGTATTTCGTGTAGCAATCTATGATAGTTAAAATATATTTATAACCTTTATTCTTTTTAGAATAAGGAATCATTTCCACTAAATCGATTTGCCACAAGTCGTTTTTACCATACACATTAACTCTTCGCCTTGTATAATTTTTTCTCGCTGGTTTGTGTAATTCGTTCGCTATATCACGTTTAGACATTTGGAATTCGTTTTATTAAACCCGTTTCATACAATTCTTCGTAAATTGAAAGTATTTCGTTGGAAAGCCCTGTATTACCAGCAGCTTGCGAGGCTAAAAGAAGTCGTAACCCATCGACCAGCTCGTTCGGATCATTCCAATATACTAGATTATGCGTTTGTAATTTCACACCTGAGCCTGTGGTGAAAAGCTTGCTAATAATTTGTTCATACTTTGTACCACCTTTCCTAATTTTTGTTCCGTCCTGTGTTAAATGTGCCGAAGTTTGAATCAGTATGTCTTTATATGTAATTAAATCATTAGCTGTGTATTGCATTGGATATCTGGAAAACAATAACTCGCCAAGCCCTTGTGTTATCGGATAAGAGTTTTCTCTCACAATTATTGTACCGTTTCTAAAATGTATTACTTCTGTACCTAATTTGATAATGCCTTGAGAATTTTTTTTCGGGCCATATACTTTATCTTTTTCCTGGTCTTCTAATTTACGTAAATTTGTGAACCGATCGTCAGACGTGTTGGAAACCATACCCTCGTCAACTTTGACAGTTTGTAATTTGTTTAGAGGTTCGATTATTGGCTGAAATGTTTGTGATACAAAAGATTGAATATCAGCTTTTCCATTTTTTAATGCAGTATACTTGCGTTTAATATTTTCTTTAGCTTTAATCAATTCTCCGAGTACCTCACCTTTAGACGACATATTTGCGAATGAAGTGCATTATAAAAAAACCATAGTTTATATAACAACAAACGTATCGAATCCGTGGCGATATCGACCGTTATCGCGATCACTGTCTTTGTTTATGACGATAAATTCAAATCTCCCTTTACGCCAACATGAAGTACAAAATTCTTTAAACTCGGGATATGACATATCACCGGAGCAGTGTTCGTTGTAAACATGTTTTAAGTTTGTCTCATCTTGTTTAAATAAAACAATAAAATTTGCGTTATCACGTAGAAGTTGTTTAGGCACTTTTGAATAACTCTGAGCTAAATAGAACACATCTACTAAATTATGTCGACCTCTAGAAAAGTAGGTTCTTGCAATCTTTTGGTTTTCAGTTATAATATCATCGAAAATAAACACAGAGTTTGGTAAAGCTTTTTCAGGTTCAATAACTTGTTCGTTTTCGTAGAATGTAAATAATTGTATTCCGTTAATGTCTGATAAAATATCACTCAATAATTTATATTTTGGTTGATCCAATGTTTTTGAATATATGTAGACGTTGTGAAATCGTACACCGTTTATATGTGTTAATAATGTGAATATTAAATTAGTTTTCCCACAACCTGAAGGGCCCATGATAAGTGCTCTAATCGTATTAGGTAGAAGTACACCATGTCTTTGTTTTTTATACGAAGTAGGTGGATCCACGTTTTCAACTGTGAGTTGTATATCTTGTTTAACGAATTTCATTTTTAAATATCTCTGTAACACTGAGAACGTGATCAGTGTACGATGTCGCTCGCACGAAGAAGGACTACGAATGGTTCTGGTCTTATAAACACGCTTATAAATAAATTACCATTAGAGATTCACGTGCCTGGTGAGAATAAATACGCGTATATTAACGCAGTAATAGTAATAATAATAATATTTCTTATAGGTTATCAATATTGCGGGCCTGGAACAAATTTAAAAAAACGTTTAGCTCGAGGAGATAAAGGTGTAAATCCTTTAGACGCTGCGTGTAGGGAACACGATATTGCATACGACCGTAGTAACTCTATAACAGATCGAAACCAGGCTGACTATATATTAGAGCAGCGAGCCTGGGATAGGTTCAAGTCTAAAGATTCTAGTTTAAAAGAAAAAGCTGTGGCTTGGGGCGTAACTACCGCCATGAAAGTAAAACGTAAAATCGGGGCTGGATGCGGGTTTAAAGCAGCCATCAAAGCAGCTAAAAACACAATAAAGAAAAATATCGGCGAAAAAAATCTTATGAAATTAAGTAAGAAATGTGTAGCCGTCGCACGAAAAACATTCAAAAATAAAAAAACTAAAGTTCCAAGGATTATATCAATTCCGAAAAAGGGCGGGGTGTTACCGCTCATTCCGATTTTTGCCGGTTTGTCAGCACTAGGAGCACTGAGTGGTGGTGTTGCCAACGTTGTCAAGGTTGCTAACGAATTTAAAAGAAATACGCAATCTCATTTGGGCGGCGGGTTATATATCGCGCCGTATAAGGGCAACTCGTATAAAATCGGATCAGGTTTAAATCTCGCACCATATAAAAGTGGAGGGAGTGTAAAAACGAAGAAGACTATAAAAACTATAAAAAATAAAAAAAACTAATAGCTACGTTACCCCGTCGAGCCCTGTACGATTTGCCAGCTATATAAAAATGGCTCGTTTGATTAAAATACCTCACTTCGTCGGTGTGTTTACCCGAGATAGGTTGCCTGTACGTTGTAAACGAATAGAATCAGCGATTGTTAACTTGGATACAGAAAACGGTATAGGTACTCACTGGGTAGCGTATAAAAAAATCGGGAATAAAATTGAATATTATGACAGTTTCGGAAATTTGCCACCTCCATTAGAAGTACAAAAATATTTTCACGGATGCGACATCAATTTCAATTACAGCAGAGAGCAGAAATATAATACTACCAACTGCGGGCACTTGTGTTTAAAATTTTTATCATGTACACGTTAACATTAAACGGTACCTCAAGTGAATTGTCATGCGACATTTTTCCACCGCTAGAAGTAGAAAGCACATCACAAATATGCCTTTTGAGCCTACAGACAAATAATTCAATACCAAACATTGAACCCGGCTGTAATACTATCGGTTTTCGTAATATGATCGGACAAAGAGAGGACGTTATCATACCTACGGGATCGTATGAGTTTGATAATTTAGAGAGTGTTATACAGAAAAATATGCCCGAATATATCGAGTGGTTTGAATTAAAAGCAAACAATACCACATTAAAGTGTATACTCTCGTGTAGTCATGACGTTGACTTATCAGTTGAAAATAGTATAGCGAAATTATTGGGTTTTAGAAATGAATTATACACTACTGGTAATAATTACGATCTGAAAGTAAGTCAAGATAATGAAATCAATAGTATAAAGTCATGTGTAACTTGATTACTGGCTCATTTTGCGACGGAGCACCGAGTCAGATCATACACGAGCTCTATCCAACTGTTCCGCCAGGCTATAAAATCGTCGAGGTACCTAGACATCCTGTTTTTTATGCTCTCAACACGACTTTGATATCTAGAGTGTATATCGCGCTAAAAGATCAGAACGATTGTCTAATAAATCTGCGCGGTGAACCAATTACGATTCGATTACAAATAACGTGTGGAAATGGCACAAAGTTTAAATATAAAAAGATCTACAATCAAAAAACAGTCAGTTTACCGACTGCTGTTAGAAGTCACATCTAAACCGAAAAAAGGCGAAATCAAGCTCATCGAAAAATAATTTAAATTTTCTACGTTCGTTGCAAGTATAAAAAAAATAATTATGGACGACTCGTATTTAGACGTTGGGGTCGATTATGTCGACGAGTGTAAAATAACACAAAAGCATTATCATTCGTTCACTCCGTACTCGAACCTGTCTTTATCGAATAACGATGAAATTAAGATAATGTTGGTTTTAATATGGATGCGTACACTTTACCGTGTGAAAGCTATATTTACATAGAGGGGAGAGTAAATAAACCTGTCGATGCTGTTGGAGAAGTACGTTTTTCAAATAATGGATTGGCGTTTTTATTCTCCGCAATGCGATATGAAATAAATGGAGTAGTAATACAGAAATTAAAAACACCTGGAGTCTCATCTTGCTTAAAAGCATACTGTTCGTATACTCCAAACGATTTGAATACGTTAGAGAGCGCTGCTTGGGACTCGGCTATGGATGGCGAAGATAATAAAAACTTTATGAGCAGCAATGTATTTACCGGGTGTATCCCTCTAAAACATTTATTCGGATTTTGTGAAGACTATAAAAAAATATTACTTAATTGTAATCAACAATTGATTTTAAATCGGGCGTCTACCGATCTGGACGCGATACACGTTGTTGGCGAGGGGTGCAAGCGGAGCCGTTGAAAACAATAAAAAAATTACAATTGAACTTACTAAGGTAGCATGCAAAATGCCTATTATCAAAGTTAGTGATAAAGAAAAATTAAAGTTGATAAAAGTGATAGATTCTTGTAAAACACTATCGTGTGCATTCCGCACGTGGGATCTTAACGAGTATCCCATTCTTCCTAGGAATACTTCACATTCGTGGACGGTAAAGTCCAGCAACTTGTTAGAAAACCTAGGTGTGTTGTTTGGATCAAAACAGATCGTAAAAGAAATATTGAGACAGACGC
>CARXXK010001587.1:0-20179 GCA_949089665.1 Macrosiphum euphorbiae
TTGTGTCACTCATGGAGAAAATATTATTTCATTTGCTGTTATTTATTACGTGAGAATGAGAATGAGGCAATTCACATACCAGGAAAATAAAAATAAAAAAACGGAAAACAGAAATAAAAAAAAAGTTGCGAAGTTTTGTAAAACTTAAAACACCATGATGGGTGGTGAAAATACGTACCTATTTAAAATTATATACCTAATAAGAAACAACTGTATCAGTACTTATGGCATATTTTATTATTTTATATTTTAATGTTTTCAAATGTTCACGTTATTCAATATATTAATTATTAAAATGTCTTTAATAAATTATTACATTTCACAGTAAACTGGTCGGTTCATATGTTTATAGTTTATAGACATTAGAATATTAGATGATGTAGATCGATTACAATTCTTGTCTATGGATCGAGTATCGACTATTTGACTAGCACTACGGCAGTACGGCATGCCGCCTGCCGGCCCGGACATGACATGATCGTTTTTAATAATTAAATACATAACCTCAAATAAGTATAACTTGCAGCGCTAGTGAGTTAAATAGGAACTAAAACTGCCTCAACAAGCGGATACCACATAATGGGCGGGAGGGGGACAGTCGTCGACCTTATCTTCTAAGACCGTGGTTCTTCCCACGGGATATCAGACAGAAATATCTCATGGAATATCACACTTATCTCATGGAAAAAACGTAAAAATTGAGTTACGTCCTTCTTCGTTGGGAACGTCAGTATATAAAATAATGTCAAAAACTTTTAATTGAACTCGCCTAAATTCTCAAGTTTTTAATTCTTAAACCGCCCAATTTGTGGTATACCGCAAGTGGTAAATTACTCTCGCCAGATGGTCTTCTGAGAACGCCCAATTGGCGGGAAACCACCCAATCTGGCAACCCAAATCGAGGTTTACAAACAGCCGTCTACATATTTCGTAATATTTTAAATAAAAACTGAACACGTGCGCGACCGGTGGCGGGTTCAGCCGTCGGCGGCGGGATCTGCTGCCCTGTGTCAGGGATCTGCTCTCGAGCATAGGAATCTGCCAGTAGGATCTGATTCTAGAACTATCTTTTTTACTCTACTAATATATTTCATTCATGCAATGAAATTATTGTAATTTGTGGTGATACGGCGTGGTATCATCACTTCTCAATTTGACTATTTGTCGTGTTCATGTTTTTTTATACCAATGGTTGTCCCCGGGCGATCCGCTGTGAATTTAATATAATTTTTATGTTTCTTGCCATGACAAAATGCTATCAACGTAACTTATACAAATCGATTTCGATTTCGCATCTCTTCCGCATTTTGTCAAGAACTGTGACTTAAGCCGTTCTCACCAGCAAAAATAAAATAACATAACCGTAAAATAATTATTATAAAAAAAATATTTACCTATTATTTGTTTTCAAAATTCAAAAAAGAAAGTGCGTTTTCACTCCAAATTTAAAATCAGAATTTTCTTTTGTAAGGGATGCTGATGAAGTTGAAAAATCATTTCATACAATACTCAAATCGGTATTTTCTATAGAACTTGTTAAACTTTAATAGTTTTATTTGGTGGCAGAATGGCAGATAGGTACTACAAAAATGAAAAAAAAAACATTTATTGACATAATTTGCATTTCATTTGTTTTATTAAATTATATTTAGTTAGGTACCTTATATAAAAATATAGGTATGTATAATCTTGAATAATCAAGTATCAAAATAAAATTGATTTTGTGTACCGGGTATTGGCTACTAATATAGTACTACATGTCCTATATGTACGATGTACCTATGTAAAAATAAGTCACGTATTATTATTATACTAGCTGCCCATGTGCATCGATTCCGGGCGTTGTGGAAGCTGCCTCCGGCGCCTTCGAGGTGGTCGAGTGAAAATCGTTTCAAGGGAAATTCGAAAAGAAATTAAACCGTACCGAAAACTGTGACTTGGAGTGTAGAGTGGTCTTTGCTCGTCTGGTGTAATACCGTGCCCCGCTGTATGCCCGGTTCTGTTTTGTTGACTGTATAAGAAATTAGAAATTGCGAATAATTGTAATCGAATGTCTAGCCATCAATCCTCGCTCTATGCAAATCTATGAGTTATAGGGCATGTGTGTATGGCGGATCGGATGCATGACCCGCGTCGTCGCATGCTAGATGCAAGTGAAAAAATGGGAAATTCAAAAAGAAATTAAGTCGTATAGCTGCCGCAATTTTTGAGTGTCTAGGAAGTCAGTCACCCGGCTCGATTTTGAGCATAGTGTAGTGATCCCTCACTAACGCTTATATTTTGAGTTTGACGACGTTGATGATTGAGTAGGAGAAAAGGTTGCAGAGTTACAAGTTACAACGTTATAATTTAAGTAATTTATTTTAAAGTTAATAATAATATAATGGTATTACATTTGAATATAGAAATTTGAGGACAGAGCGATAAGCGTCTGCCCGAGAGATTAGTGGTTAATACTAAGTACTTACAAGTATTTACGTCGTACTAGCACTGAGCTAATTCTAATTTAGATACAGACGGAGACTCGTATATATACAAAGTCTCCCTAGGTTATTAGGTACACGGTAGAGACTCGGAGGTGGATCAAAGGAATACCGGCGGTATGCAAGGTACCGGCGTAAATGTTAAAAGTTGTCGAATAAACCTTGAGTTGTGAACTGGTTAGGAAATTAGGAATTGCGAATAATTGTAATCGAATGTCTAGCTATCAATCATCGCTGTATGCAAATCTATGAGTTATAGGGCATCTGTGTATGGCGGATTGGATACATGTCCCGTCGCATGCCCTGTTCTTTTGTGCGTGCAAAAAGGATAAATGCATAACGAAAACGGTAATTGTGTGTCTAGCTTTCAGTCCTCAACCGGTACAAATTTGTGCGTTTACTGGGCATACCTCCTAACGTCGATAGTCTGATATTGTATTATTGTAGGAGAAAATGTTAAGCCGAATGTCAATTGAATAAAAAGGTTAAGAGGACGCTACACACAGGTTTTAACCACCTAAAAACATGTTTTAGCAGAATTGCTCTCATTTGAGCTGTATTTATCGCACAAAAATCAAATTTCGACCACTTAAGGATAACAATATTATCTGGGTTCCTATGTTGGATAATAAGTATACGTCTACTCAGTCGTTTGTTTTAGACTGTAGAAAATTATAAAATGACCAAATATTTAACGTTTAATAAAAGTTACTATTTTGATGGTATCTAAAAGATCCAACATAGGAACACAGATAATGTTCTCACCTTCGTGTTTACGAAAGTAGGTTTTTGTATAATGATTGTAGCCCAAATGAGAGTGATTCTCCTGAGACATGTTTTTGAAAAAAAATTCGTATTTGTATAACCGTATAGTGCTGCTCTGGTGGCTATAGCGGTTGCGTACAAAACTGTACCGTCTGTACCATAGACATATTAACTAAATGGACTGCGCCTTGGGCAACAATTAATAAGCCAACATCAGATAAGCAAAAAGGGGTATCAGGGAAGAAAATATTACATATACTTCGTTTATTCCATGAATATAACGACTGATAAAAAAAACAGTAAGTGATAACGCTGTTTGTTTTCATTTATCACCTCGTGACTTCGTGTTCTACTGTCGTTGTGACAGGTCCTTAATTTTGCGATAATTGAATTTTGACTTCATAATATTTGAATTTTTAACTGTACTAATTACTTTTAGTGTAGAGTATATTTAGTTTTAGTTATTATTGTCTTTGGTTGTATATCACAATGGTTAAGATTTGCTCGATTCCACTTTGTAAAGGTGCTTCATCAAAACAATGCAACATTAAACTACACAAGTAAGATATTAATATATATGTTTCACTTGTATCGTTAGTCATAGATTTATGTTTTTTGTTAAAAGGTTTCCAGCTGACGAAAATCTCAGAAATATATGGGAAAAGTGTATAAAATCATATTATCCTAATTTTAAAACTAACCATAGCAGTTTAGTGTGTAGCAAACACTTTAGGGAAATTGATTTTATTAAAACTGCAAGATCTCAATCCTTTTCACTTATTAAGAGCGCAGTACCTTCATTATTTGATGTTGAAGAATGTGTTTATGTTTTCAACAAAGAACAATATGATAGTTCGAATACACATGAACCATCCCACATTGTTGTTCAAGATACGACAGAAAATATGAGCTATAGTGTTATTACATTATCACAATCAGATCTCCAAGGTGATAGTTTGAATATTACAGGGCTATCTAACATTGAAGCTGTAGAAGAAATTATACCAACAATAGATGACAGTTCGGATTTAGTTTGTGAACCTAGTGAAAATGTTCAAGTTACTCCAAAAAAAATGGCCAGCACTATGTAAATATAAATTTTAATATTAAAATAATAAATATGCCATTCTTCATTAAAATGTTATACTAATTTTAAAATTTTCTAGGAAAAGAAAAAGCTTATTTGGTGATTTTAATGTTGAAGATCTAAGAACTCCAACAAAACGCAAACGATATTGGAATGTATCTCAAGCAACTGTAAGAGACTTCAAAATAAAAACAAAAAGTCTGCAGAATAAAAATACATGGCTAAGAAAGAAGATAAAAAACCTATCGCAGTTGATTAATCATCTTAAGGAAGAGAAAAAAATTTCTGATAACTGTTTCACTATCCTTAAGGTAGAAATAGCGAAGTAATTAAATATTTTGTTAACATTGTACAATATTTTAAGATTTATTTTAGGAGAATCTACCTACTGCACAGAGAGAGATGATTATGAAACAATTGAAACGTAACACTGAAAAGAAAATTTCACCTGAACTTAGGGCTTTTGCATTAACACTTAATTTTTATTCAGCTGCAGCATATAAATATGTAAGACAAGTGTTTAACAATTGTCTTCCACATCCATCAACGTTACGCAAATGGTATGCTGTAATCGATGGATCACCTGGCTTTACCAAAGAATCCATAAATGCTCTAGAAATTAAAGTGGCGGAAATGAAATTAAAAAACAAAATATTAGTATGTGGTATGATGATGGATGAAGTCAGTATTAAACAGGGTACACATTTTAATGGCACAAGGAACCAAGGCTATATAAGTTTAGGAACCGGTATAAATGATGATACTGATGCTCTTCCATTAGCAAAAGAAGCACTCGTCATTATGCTAGTTGCTATTAATTCTAATTGGAAAATTCCAATCGGCTATTTTTTACTTAATGGTTTATCTGGAGAAGAAAAAGCAAATTTAATTAAAACTGCTTTAACCATTGTCCACGATACCGGTGTTCTTGTGAAGACCTTAACATTTGATGGAGCAGCCTCAAATATTTCAATGGCTACTTCATTAGGAGCTAAACTGTATCCTCCAGATGTAAAAACATATATCTTGCACCCAATCACTGATGAAAAAATATTTATATTTTTGGATCCATGTCACATGTTGAAACTATGTCGGAATACACTTGGTGACTGGCAAACATTGTACAATAAGGATGGACAAGAGATTAAATGGGACTTATTTAAGCAGTTGGTAATTTTACAAGAAAATGCTGAACTACACTTGGCCACCAAAATAAGATCAAGACATATCAATTTTTTCAAAGAAAAAATGAAGGTCAAGCTTGCGGCTCAAACATTGAGTGAATCTGTTGCTAAAGCCCTGACATATTGTAGTGAACAAAATTTTTCTAATTTTCAAAACACCAATGCTACTTCAGAATTTTGCAAGAAAATAAATGACATTTTTGATATTCTAAATACTAGAAATTTTTTGGGTAAAACTCAATTTAAAAGACCACTTTACTTAAATAATGAGTTATTTCTTAAGACTTTCATTTCTTCGTCTATTGAATATCTATCTTCCCTACAGACCAAAATATATAATAAAGTGTCAAAATCACATAATTTTATTCCAATAATCAATTCTGGAAGAAAAACTGGGTTCAATGGCTTAATAGTATGCCTCAGAAGTCTTGGCGAGTTATTTGATGATGTTTTAAAATCAAATAAATTAGAATTTATTTTAACTTACAAAGTTTCTCAAGACCATCTTGAAATGTTTTTTTCCGCTATAAGATCTCGTGGTGGATTTTGTGATAACCCAACAGCCAGCCAATTTGAAGCGGCATACAAAAGATTACTAATACACAATGAATTAGTAACTTCTTCTCAAGCAAATTGTATATCACAAGATACAACTGTAATATTATCAACCACTAGTTCATCAAAAAAAAAAAATTCTAACCATTTAGAGCTGACCTGTGTAGCTGGGACAGATGAGGATACTAATTTGTATATGGACTTAAAGAACTCACCATATGTATCATATTTAATGGACACGACCCAATACATTGGTGGAGCTGTAACAAAAATATTACTAAAATTGACAAAATGTTCAGAATGTCTTCAAGTTTTATCTGAATCCAGTACAGCTCCTACACCATTAATATCAATAAAAAATCGAGGTAGGCTAATTAAGCCAAGTAGTGATGTAACTGAGCTGTGTCGAATCGCTGAAAATGTATTTCGAACTCAACAATCAGTATATACAACCAGCAGTGCAACGAATATCAGAGAAACATTCATTATCAAATCATTTTCTAAAATAAATATCAATAAATACTTTTTAAAAATGTCTAACCACATATACAATCAAGAACCAATAAACAATCATTTAATCCAGTTAATCAGAGACATTTTCAAAACCTACTTCAATATACGGATACACCATTTTAACAGCTCAAGAAGTCAGCCAAAAGAGAGAATACGTTCTCAGTTCACCAAACTCGTACATTTCAGAAACCAATAAACATTAAATTTTGTATGCTAATGGATGGTCCCATATATTTATTTAACATGTACATGTATGAAAGTAAAATATTTGTTATTATTATTATTTTTACTATTTTTTTTTATATTATCTATTACAACAATGTGTTTTATAATATAACAATATATAATTGTCTAGTGTATAAAAATGGGTTTCTTTGTTTGCCACTTAGTCATATAGGTCTATTACACACACACACACACACAATAAATTAAGGTACAACTTGAAATAATGCAGATTGTCATAGAGTGATTGCATCACATGATTAAAAAAGAAGACTTAACACGCAAATAAAAACTATGAGAACTTAATTCAACACATTATTGGATGATGAACTTTTTCAACTATTAACTACTGACTTAACTAAAATTATAATACTAATATTCACGATACCCTAATATTTTATGTAGGTATATTTCATTTTTATTTCAATTAATATTATAAAAAACATGAGGAAAATATGAGTTTTTAACCAGTTGATTCCCACCTAGTTAATTGTGTTTATGAGATTTTATAAATGTTATAATTAATATTATAAATACAATATAATAACAATAATATAAAATATATTCTAAATGGTTGTTTTTTTTAAAATGGATAGGCGGGAAATATAATACATGGAAGAAACAAGATATAATTAATTTTTTCTTCCACAATACCCCTTTTTGCTTATCTGATGTTGGCTGATTTGTTCGGTAGGCAGGGGGTGTAGAAGGCGCAGTCCATTTAGTTAATATGTCTATGGTCTGTACCCGTTACCCCCACACCGCGCACGATACCGCACCATAGATCGAATAGACCGGTTATCTATCGAAGGCGCGCACGGTTTATAAATATCCAAATTGTCGATACGAAAATAGCAATATTTCTGATAAATATTAATTATTTCCCACACAAGCCGATGTTTGAAGCCGGCTTTTATAAACCTATAAAGTATAAACCTAGTAATTTCAATTGGGAAAGTGTATAGGTATCTACAAATTCAACAGTGAACGTCGCGCTGTATTTTGGTACCTACGCTTGATTGGTTATTTATTTTATTTTATTGCAACTGTGCTGTGCAAATTGTTTTTTTATTATGTCTCCCTATAAAAAAGCTCGAACGGTTAAAAAAAATAACAAACAGCATAAATCGGAAATGAAGGCCCGATTACGCATGGCTAGAAAAAATCGGAGTAATATGTAAGTATATATTTACTATTAAGTTTTAAAATGCGAAAAAAAATAAAAACGAAAAAAATTTGAGAAAAACGGGAATTTTTACCAGTTTTCAACAAAATTTAATTATTAATTTGGCTGTTACTCAAAAACTTAAAACTGTAAATAATTTAAATCAAATGTTTATATTGGCATCACCTATACATGGTATAACTTTTGAAAGTTTTTGAGTTTTTTTGAGCTATTTATGGACACTTGAAATTTTCAATTTTTCTTAGTTTTTTGTTTTGAAATGTATATAAAAAAAATTTGGCTAGCCAAAAAATTTTGTACAATCAATACAAGGATCCTCGTAAGTTTTAATTATCATCATTAAATACAAAAATAAATATTGTAAGCAAAACTAATGGACAACCTATTGTACTAAATTTTCAATTCTTAGATATGAAAACAAAAAAATTTGCAAATATTCGTGATTTTGAAGATTTTTGTCAATATCTGAACTTCAAAAACTTATAAAAAGAAAATTGTGCCTATTTATTTTGATATTTTATTCACTCAAACATTAACTTATGATGTACAACCTTTTATTACATTTTCAAGTATTTTTACCAGGGTTGGAACGTATAATACAGCCTGTACAGTATAAAACACGTATTATACCTATACGTGCGTATAAAACGTAAAGTATAAAACTACTTAGTTTTATACGTTTTATACTGTATCTTTATTCTTCATTAATATTAGTAGGTATTTATTACTTATTAATTTATAATAACAAAAAATAAATTTGTTTTGTTTTTAATTTTGATTTCATTCTAAATTTAAGAACATTTTCCACTTTGATGTTGAAATTTATAAGTTTATAAGTTTTTATTTTAATATATTAAAATTTAAAATGTACAGTACCTATTATACTATTATCAGTATTATCACTATTATAAATTTTAAAGAAAACAATTTATACCTAATACTCCTTACGTCTTGGTCGTTATTAAGATTTAGGTATACATTTTATACGTGGGGTATTATACGCGTATATTACCAACCCTGATTTTGACTCAACCAAAATATTTTTATTGACATTTATGAAATCGCGAAAATTTGAAGGTATTTTGTTGTTTGAAATTCATAAAATGATGAGTATATTTTATACCTTAAGTTAGAATATATTTTAGTACAAGGTTCTCCATAAGTTTTTCTCCAAATACATGTAAAAAAACACTATTGGAATAATACAAAGTGTTATTATAAACATTTGAAATTTAAATTTTCATAAATTCGCGTAAAATTACGATTTAGCCTCAAACGATTTTAGATAGGTATTTATTTTTAATCAAAAAAGTATAAGAGCGTAGAAACTTGAAATTTTGACCAGTTATTTAAAATGACATTGTCTTCAGATGATTTTCTTATCAAAATATTTCGTTAATTTTTAAGCTATTTACAGGTATTTTAAATATTTGATTTTTTTAATTTTTTTTTTTAAATTTTGATAAAAAAATTTCAGCTGATTCAAAATGTTTGAAAATGTAATAGAAGGTTTAACATAAATTTATCTAAGATTTATTAAAAAATTATTCAAATATATAGGCACGATTTTAAAAAAAAAGCTTTTGAAGTTCAAATATTGACAATATTCGTCAACATCAAGAATATTTGCCAATTATTTTGAAATAATATTTTTGTTTTCTTCATAATTAGTACTGTAGATAATGTGAGAGAAACTGACCAGGATATTTCTAATGTTGAATTTAGTTCTCCCAACACAAAGTAAGTTAAATAATAATATATTAATATTATTTACTTTAAAATAATAACATCGTTGTTTTATTTCATAATTAGTATTGTCGATACTGTGATGGAAACTGATCAGGACATTTCTAATGTAGAATTTAGTTCTCCAACACAAAAGTAAGTTAAGCCCACCGCACACGACGCTTGTTTTGCTGCGTGATTGACTTGCTCGATTTCCTGCTTGGTCCCAAGTTGGCTGCTGGATTGGATGTTCTGATGGCTGCCTTGCGATGTTGGCATCACACGTTGATTGTTGGCATTCTGGATTTTTAGATTTTATTACTTATCACTGATAACTCATTAGTAATCAGTAATAAGTGTTATCACAGTTCGCGCCAAATAATAAATAATATTAAAATGAAATTTTGATTGCAAAGTGTGTTAAAAAGCTTTTATTTTTACATTTTTACAATATTTAATATAATTTAAAAAATGGATGCACTTATAGCTGAAGTCGTCCGTCGCCGAAGAAATGCAATCAGTGTTTTTTTGTTAATTGAAAAATTAAGACGAAGCAACAATGTTACGAAGCCAGCCAGGTTATGGAGTCGTTCTTGGCTATTGCGTCGTGACAAGCACCAAAGTGTTCTGAATATGCTTTTGAAGAACTTGGGTATGTCAACATAATTTAAATTTAACAGATTTATTATACTGACTCTTACAACACCTACAATACAACATTGAGGTACCCACTTACCCACCATTTTAATTTTAGTATTGGTTCATTTTAGCCCAGAAGATCCTGCATGTTTCACAAATTTTACCCGAATGCAGGAAGATTATTGGAATGAATTACTGACACTTGTGACGCCTCTAATTTAAAAAAAGGATACAGTTATGCGTAAAGCAATATCACCAAGGGATAGACTTTCTGTTACTCTTCGATACTTGGCAACTGGTAATACCTTCAAAGATCTGAGCTACTCCACACGCATTGCTCCCAATACTATTTCTAGCATTGTACGCTCTACTTTGGCGGCAATTATCCAAATTCTAGGACCTAGAGTAATCAATCTCCCATCAACAGCGGATGAATGGGAACTAGTTGGTCATAAATTTGAAATGTTATGGAATTTCCCTCATTGTATTGGCTCATTGGATGGAAAGCATATAAATTTTCGTCCTGCTAGAAAAGAGGGATCCAAATTTAGAAATTACAAAGGGAAAGATAGCATAGTTTTGCTAGCCTTGGTTGATGCGGAATACAAATTCTTGTTTGTCGATATCGGAATGAATGGTCGAATGCATGATTCAGCTGTCTTCCGTGAAAGTCCATTAGGTAACAAAGTATATTCCAATACTTTACCTTTACCTTTCCTATGTGAAGTACCTGGATTCAATTACAAATTGCCGTATGTAATTGTTGGCGATGATGCATTTGCCTTGAAGCCAAATTTACTGAAGCCTTATCCAAGTCGAGGCTTAACACTTGATAAAAGAATTTTCAACTACAGATTGAGCCGTGCCAGAAGAACCGTTGAAAATGCATTTGGTATTCTTGCTAATAGATGGAAAGTTTTACTTTCTACTATACCCCTTGATATTGATATGGTTGAAACAATTACATATGCTTGTGTGCTTTTACATAATTACCTCATCACCAAGAAAATTTCCCATCAATGGTATGTACCTAACAACTAGAATTTCAAACAATTCTAATACAAACAGTCATGAAGAACAGTTATCTGAACATCAGTATGGTTTGGAGCAACAGACTGGTAATCGTAGCTGTAATAACGCCTTAGAGATCCGTGATAAGTTTTGCGAGTATTTCAATACTGCAGGTGCGGTACCCTTCCAATATAGTGCAATAGAAATGGGCAATCGGTAGTGACGTGAAGTTTTTTGAACTATATTATATAACATAAACTGTATTTTGATTTTTGCGTATATGATTAAAAATATTTTATTAACCTGTTGTTATTATGATGTGAGGTTCCTGAGACCTTTTGAAAAAAAATTTGCCTCGGGAATACCATTTTTACTAAGTTATAGAGTTTTTACTTAATATAATATAAATACAGATCTAAAATCATATTCAATCATTATCAATAGCAGCCATAAAAAAAACAAAAATTAATTATTATTTAGTTTATTTTTTTTGCTAGACAGATGGAGCAACTGTTGCATTTTTTCTATTCAGATTTTACACTTTTTCATATGTTATTTCGTACAAACCTTACTTTGACAACTAAGAACGGAACAAAAACAAAAATTATTCAAATCGGTCAAGTCGTATTTTGAGTTTTAGCGAAACTAACGGATAGCTAGATACTCGTATAATTTTAAAATATTGTATTTACTATCTTACTATGCAAAATATGTGCCAGATTAATAAAAAGCAGTTCTCAATTTAGGTAATAATAAAATAATAATTAAATTTTTATTATCTTTAATAAATTAATAAAAATAATAAGAAACTATTTCTTCAGTCTTACAAAGTTCACAAAAAAAAAAAATAATATAATAAAAATCAGTGTATGCAAATTTACAACTTAATACTATAGTTTAATATCCTACTAAATATCTTTAATAAAAATAATAGATATAATAAATAACTCTTTCCTTCAATCTTATTGAAGTTAACAAAAATAAAAAAATAATAATAAAAAACAGTGTATGGAAAATGCAAATGTAACAACTTAATACTATAGTTAAAAATCCTACTAAATGTCTTTAATAAAATGATATAAATAATAAATAAACTCTTTCATCAGTCTTATGAAGTTCACAAAAATAAAAATAATAATAATATAATAAAATAAATAATAAATTAACTCTTTCTTCAGTCTCACGAAGTTCACAAAAATAAAAATAATAGTAATATAATAAAATAAATAATAAATTAACTCTTTCTTCAGTCTCACGAAGTTCACAAAAATAATAATAAAAGAAATAACAAATTAACTCTTTCTTCAGTCTTATGAAGTTCACAAAAATAGTAATAATATAATAAAAAATCAGAGTACGCAAAAGTACCAACTTCATCAACAAGTTAAACATCATTGGTAATGTCTTTTGATTTTGCATCAAATGCAGTTTGGGTAATACTGTTCATTGCTTCCAGCTTTATACCTTCATTTTTTATGGTTCTAAGTAGTGATCCTATAAATACTACAAATGTATCAATTGAGTCTGATGACGGAGTCGGTGTATTCCTAATAATATCTGTACTGTTAATGGTAATCGGTTGACTCATTGACTCCGCAAGATGATTAATGGCGCTTGCATATTCGTCATCAATTGGATTGGAGCGAAACTTTTTTTTAGGGCGGCTATTTGAATTGCTTGTTGATGAAGATGTTGATGGTGTTGATAGGGGTGGGCTGATATGGCTAGGAAGTGTAAAATGTTGGGAAGAACTTGCTGCAAATTCTTCATCAGTTTGTGGTTCCCTGTCGTCTGGCACAAATATTTCTTGGATTAACTCATTATCTCCAAACTGCAAACTTTGATTACTAATTTCTTCTACTGTGTATATTATATTAGTATTCTGAAACAAACAGACATTTGAGTATTTAACTAAAGGACAATAAAAATACTAATTTTAATCCCAATGTTCTTGATAGAATAATTACCTCACATGGTAAATCTGTTTTTTTTACTTCGTTTTCCATCGAATTCCGGCTTTTACGAGGTGTAACATATGGATCCAAAAATAAAAGCTTTTCATAATACCATAAGGATGGTTTGTAAATCTGAAATAATAAGTAGATATAAGATTTAAGTTTGTGTAATATTATTAATTATAAACACTATAATCTATAGATCACTGTTACTACTAAGGATATAATAATATGACCATGATAATAGGTTTGGAAGCTTTTGGGACTGTGGTGAATTAAAAATTTTGGTGATTAATATGGCTTGGAAGTTATAGGAGCTAATTAAAAAGGCAAAATATACCTAATATCACCTTACTGAAGACGGGGTACATATATATTAGTATCGTTGTATACTTGTATGAGTTTCAATTTTAACCAAGTGTATATTTCATAATCAGGCCTTGTAAAAGACACGTTTTAAAAGTATTCAAGTACAGAATACTAGTGGCTTATTATATAGGTTAGGTACCTAAGTAGAAAGAGTAATGTAATAGTAAGTATGTAAACGTAAAGTATGCAAAATACGCATATTTAAGTAATTAAAAAGTATTCGAATACTATAGTACTTTATGAGATTGTAAATCTTAAAAAGTTTAATATTACCTATATTTTGATTTATAGTTTTTGAAAAAAGACTTGAAATCGTAACTTCTTCAAGATTGGTGGTATCGACTTAAAGTATTTGAGTATCAACGCATTCACACCTTAAGATCAAATTTTCTTTTTCAAAAGAGTCGTGTGTCGATTTTAAGATTGATAAAACAAAATTTCCTCACAATTTTTTTTTTTGAAACTCACTTTCCGAAAATAATTTACTATTTTAAAAATTGAGTTTAAAATCTTTTACACAAAACAACACGTCTACAAAATTGTAGTAGGTACTTGAGGTCAAAATCGGGGAAAGAAAATTATCGCAAAATGATTTTATTAAAGGGTGACACAGATTTACAACCATTGAAAAATATCAGACCAAGGAGTGTACCAAAGTAGGTATGATATAATTTCTTTAAATTGTACAATTTTATTTAATTTACTAAAAAAATAAAATAAATTATTTTATATACCAAAATGTTTAAAATATTTTTAAGATTAAATGACCCAATTGTATGTCCAACTTAAAAGTTTGAAGTAGAAACTTACAATGCAGTAATAGACATGTCACTAAATGAATTGAGTGACCAATTTGAAACTACAAATATTGGACCATTAAAAGACATTGCATTTCTCTGATCTTGTAGAATACAAGAAGTGCTCAATGATTGAATGATCTAACAATGCTACCAAAAGAATCATTTATAGATTTATGCAAGGTTTATTCAAAAATGAATAGGCATTGTTTGATTTCTGAATGACTAAATACATGCAATTTTATATGAATTTCAATGAATTTGAAAATAATTTAAATTTACTAGAGTTTTTGCATGATGTAATCAATAATAAATAATAATTCAAGCAATGATGAAGATAATAATGATGATAACAACATTTCAGTACTTGAACCACAGAATTATTCTGTGCTTGAACCAAATACATAATACATTAGTACCTATGATGATTTAAAATTTAAATGAAACTCAGAATGATCAAAGAGCAATTAAGAACATTGGAAGTGCTAAAATAATTTTTGAAATGTTTTGTTTAGCTAATAGAACCAGTTGTTTTTTAAATTTATATATGTCATTAGCTATATAAGTGACTATTCCAATTTCTAGTTGTAGCGTAGAGCGTTCACTCTCCAAAGCCTTAGTAATAACTTTATGCATGTTAATGTATGTGAATGTGATATGTATGTCTATGTATAACTATAACTTAATAGTTATTAGTTATAAAAATTATATATTTTATATGGACCAAATGTTTTAATTTTCTTATTATACATTATCCCATTACTCATTAGTCATTACTCATTACTCATTAGGTACCTATATAAAAAAAAAATACATATATTACAAATTCATCATAGTGTAATGTATTTGTAATTTCTGTTTAGTCATAATAAATGTATATAAATATATACCTAATTAATAATTAACAATAGGCCTGTTAAGACAATATTTAGTCATTATTTAAAGTAATAAATATTAAAAATTTATTATGTAAGCATTGAGTTTGAGTTTGAGTATGAATATTTGTGTTTAATTACCATTATTAAAAATGACCTGAAATAATATTCATATTTTATCATGTACCTATTTAAAAAATAATATCTGTTTGTGTATAAATAGTGCTAATGAAAACTGTAAATTGAGAAACATATATAAATAGCTGAATTGTTTATAAATGCCTCTATAAACACAAAATTAAATTATTACAAATTTGTTAATAGTAATAGTTTATTTGTATGGTTCTTAAGTGGGTACCATTATACCATATAATTTTTTTAAGGTATAAGACATAAAGCAGTTTCATAAACTTTTTTTTGTATTAAAGTTATAACTGCCTCCTAGAATGCCACTAAGAAATAATAAACTTAAATAGGAATTTAGGTAAGGTGAGTAGGTGGATAGTCAAATATAATTTACCCCAAATATATTTTTATATTTCGGCACCTTTGTGGTCCATAACAACCTATTTAAAATACCCTAAATATAAAACTTGCTAAAAATACTTACGTCATCAGTACCAGTGCCGCTTTTGAATGATGTTTTGACTTTGGCATTTTCAATGTTGAATTGGTTTCGTAGGTTATGGAATTTGGTTGAACATTCTTTTGAATTTGTTAATGGCCTTAAGCTTTTCACAGTTTTATGTACACGTTCCATGGCATCTGCTCTTAAGTGCTTATTGTGATATGTGGCCAGATTGTTTGCAAATAAGCAGAGCTCTTCTTTATATGCATCAATCAACGTCTCTATTTGGTCATTCGACCACTTTTCAGGTTTTTGGCTCTAGGGTAATGACACCAGTGTTTGGCACTAACCCAGTTTTTGGCAATTTTGTTTTCTTCATGTCACAGATAAGGTGCCTATGTATGAAGCATTGTATATTATTATCAATGTAGTCAAAGAACTTCTAAGCTGTTATTTGGTTACATGCATATTGGTATAACCATACTTGATAATATTGATAATTTTATTATTTTGATAAAATCCTTATCATCATTAAAAATTTATTATCATTCATAATATACAACAATATTTTCGAAATTTTTTTAAAAATTTAAAAATTGTCTTGTTTATTGGGGTTTTTTTTTAGATAGTCATCTGTGCATCAGATCTCATAAGTAAGTATGGTAGTTCATCAATATATTTAAGTTATAAGTAATTATACCAAATTGCCATTCACTGTACCATACATGTTATTTTTATCCATTGTATGGCATTAATTGCCAAACATTGGTATGCTACTAAAACCCAGTCTTTGGCACTATATAGGTATATATATTTTTAATTTTTGTTATTTTATGTACTTCGGTACCTCTGCTAAGTACCTAGATATGTATTTTAATTCTGATATGTATCTAGAATCACACTTGCAAAAATGGCTTCAAAACCAAAATTTGCATATAATATTCAAGACATGCAAAAGGCTGTGCATGCAGTGTAAAATAAAGAACTTAATGTGTATAAGGCAAGTTTACAATACAATGTCCCCAGGTCCAGTCTAAAAAATATTATTGATGGAAAACACTGTTTGAAAATAGGAAACTTGGACCACCTCCTGCTTTAGGGGACCATGAAATTTTACTGGTTAATTGGATTGAGGCTATGAGCAAAAGAGGTTTTCCAATTGTTAGTAGGAATTTATTGGTGTCTGTTGGCAAAATAGCCAAAGAAATGGGTATTGCCCATTTGTTTAATGGTGGAAACCCATCCAAAAAATGGCTTAAGCTTTTTATGAAACGTCACCCTACTGTGGCTAAGAGAACTGTTGAGAAGGTGACTAAATCTAGAAGCCAAGTGACTCAAACTCAAATTGAACATTGGTTTGATAATGTTTACACCTTTTTTAATGAAAATAATATAACAGATATACTTGACGATCCTTCTCTCGCATTTTTTAACACCGACGAATCTGGTTTTATGTTGTGTCCAAAGGGTGAAAAGGTGTTAAGCATAAGGGGTGAAAAAAATGTATACGAGGTGTGTGGAAATAATGATAAGCAACAAATAACAGCTCTGTTAAACGTATCCGCGGATGGTTCCATTGCACCAACTATGTTGGTATTTTCTGGTAAACGCATGCCAAAAGGAATTGCAAAATCAATACCGGAACATTGGGCCATGGCTGTCAGTGATAAAGGGTGGATTACTGGTGAAACCTTTTTTGAGTACATAGCTAATGTGTTTCATCCCTGGTTAATTAAAACCAAAGTCATATTACCAGTTGTATTATTTTTAGACGGACATGTTTCTCATTTAACATACCATTTGAGTATGTTTTGTAGAGAAAATGGTATTCACATTGTAGCGTTCTACCCAAACTCTACACATATCCAGCAACCATTGGATGTAGCAATGTTCGGACCTTTAAAAAAAGTGGGCCAAAGAAGTACATGAGTGGCGCATGACAACGGAAGACCCATTAACAAAACATGACTTTGCTCCATTACTGAATAAGGTTATAAATAATAGACTTACCAAAACCACAATTCAAAATGGGTTTAGAACAACTGGATTATATCCATGGGATTCTAGAGCAATCGATTATTCTAAATGTTTGAAGAAAGATGCTCCCGATGAGACAGAGATTGGCCCTGAAGATGAACCAGCAAGTTCAGAAAAAGTAGAAACTTATAAAAACTGTGAAAATGGACATGTATATTTAGAGAATTTAATAGGACAAACATTGCTCGATAAATTTAAAACTAATATTGATGATAATTGGAAAGGGGAGATAGAAAATAAAAATTTGTATGAGATTTGGCGAAAAAGTATGAAAAAAACTAATGAATATACAAGTAATTTGTCACTCTACAAAAGTTTAATGCAGTTGATATAACCACATTGCACTTGATGGTAGTTATGTACATGATCCTTGTACTTCCACAGCCAGCTATTCTCAGCAAAATATTGTTATTGGGTCCGAAGAAAAAAGGCAAGAAACACTGGCAAAAAAAATATCACCGAAGACTGCAGGTAAAGGTGTACCATCACACCATTTAAAAAGAAACTTACTTTGGCCAAAATCACCAAAAAAAACCACAGTAACAAGGCGCAGATTGCGGATACCAGCTGTTGTCACATCAGGACAATATGACAAATATGAAGAAGAAAAGGAAGCCAAAAAACAGGCAATTGAAGTACTGAAATCTGAAAGAAAAAGGAAACGAGAAGAAAGAACAACGCTAGTAACAAAGGTATGTAACAAAAAACAATTAGCAGAAGATGAAGATGAAGACTGGACATGTTCCGAATGTAGAAGTCGATACAACTCGGAGGTAATAAGAGGTTTGATGAGAGAGTGGGTAGAATGTGACGGTTGTGCCAAACAATTTCATATTGACTGTTTGCCAACAAATCATAAAAAAGAATTTGGTTTAAATAATATTAATGGTAGAAATGTTGAATTTTTATGCCATTATTGTGTTACGGAAGATATATTGCTCGAGTGATGATGAATTTAATGAAAACTCAGATGAGAGACCTAAAAGAAGACTTAAGACTGTACCTATAATAAGTACAATATGTAATACCTAATTATTAACTATTTTTATAAGTTTAATTTGTTTTGTATGTCAAGAAGACGTCATTATTAGTAGTTAGTTTTATAAGTTTGTTTAGTCAAGTAGACTTAATTATTATTAGTATTTTTAAAAGTTGTTTTATTGTTATGTGAAGAACACTTAATAATTATTAATTATGTTTATAAGACCATTTTATTCTGTTTATGTCAAGAAGAACTAACATTTTCACCAAATGTTTATACCTACCAAAAAAAGAGATTTTAATTGTTTTTTTTTTTACATTTTATACATGTTATACTTTATTAAATTATTAAGTATTTTAATTGTATTATTATTATTAACCTACTTAGTTAAAGGATTTATTTATTTATAATTTTGATAACATTTTGGTACTAAACCAAAATGCCAAACACTAGATTTTTATGTTGCCAAACACTGGAATGTGCCAAAGACTGGTTTTTTTTTGTGTCAAACACTAGATTTTTTTGTCATACACTGGCATAAAAAAAATAAATTATTTTATTCTAAATCCCTAGTTAATATTAAATAATATATTAGCAAAATAATAATTAAATGAAAGAGCACAAAATTCTTCATAATTAGGTTAATTGATCAATATTATAACAAGACTAAATTAAAGACAATTTATTTTCTACGACAGGAAAAAAAAAATAACATGCTATGTTGCCAAACACTGGTGTCATTACCCTACATCTTTTACTTGTAAATTTAAACGTTGTAAACTTATTTACGTTAGTTATAAGTATTAAGTAATAAGGTAGTAACTTGGAATAACTTGAAACTTCACAGTTCATACTTCAAACTTGTGCTTATAAAAACATTAAAGACTAGATATTATTAATTATTATATTAATATTTAATATATTATCATATTATCGTAGCTAACAAATTATACAGTACTTCTAGTACGAACGAGCCAATAGCATGCAAATACGGTAAAGATATGGAACCAGTTGCCCTGGAATATTTTGAAAACAATATGGGGACAACGATTCAAACATGTGGTTTAATCATTGATGAAGATTACCCGTTCTTCGGAGCATCGCCTGGTGAGTTCAACTTTACTGCGAGTTTTTTCTGAAATTAAGACATATATACAAGATTTTGCATAATATTTTAAAATATTTTAGATTCTGAACTGATGATGAATGTATTGATTTTAAAATGA
>CARXXK010001588.1:0-20124 GCA_949089665.1 Macrosiphum euphorbiae
TTATTTTTTTTTAGTTATCGGGATTCAGTAAGCGTTTTAACGCTTCATTAGTACAAATATGCTAACATGTAAATATGTGTGGGATTTCCAAAAACTCTTAGAACCTGATGATTCTGCGGTTGAGTCTGAATGTCAGAAAATACAACAGATATATGAAAATTGTTGATGTCCCTTACTCAGAATTCCGGTTAATCCATATGTGAGTATTTTCCTATTCTGCATTATCTTACATTTACATTTTACATAAGTATCAGATATATTATATATAATTTTTACATCTCAATATCATTATTATTATTTGTTAACTGTTTTTAGGCTCCAAACCATGTGGATGAGCTTTAGACGACAGGGAGTGTCCGAGCACCATAGCCCCCCCCCCCCTTGAATCCGTGCATGGAATATGAATGATATGGTATATGTCTAAACTTCAAGTGCATGTATGGCATTTGTTTGATTTCATCAGTTACAGCTTTATCTACACTCATACGCAACTTGATGTCGTCTTTCCAGCTGTTTTTTTCGTCAATAACAACTCATTGTCCAACAAACTTTTGTATGAATTTGGATTTGGCGAGAGTTTTGTTCGTGGAACAAGCAATTTTTGAGTTTCGAATTCGTGACAGCGAGGTTCAAGGCATCAATCAATTTCTACGAGTCACAGCAGCAAATATACATAATATATATCAATGCTGTCGGCAAGTCCAGGATTGTGGTAGTGGCGGTATTCGCGGAACCAGTGGTCATAGTATCAGCAGAGTTGGTGGACGAGTAGGCAGGCTGACGACGATGTCGAGGCTGATGTCACGTTGTTGTTTCAGATCGTTGGTCATCATAATGATCTTCAAATGCCCAATCAGACGCTTCAAGCACGTCCGCAACTGTTCCAATGATCGTTGTCCAAGGCTATCCAAATAACTGGTATCCACACAAGGCCCTAATGTTCGTCGCCGACTGCGTTCGTCCGTGATAAACGTTCCGCAGACTAAAAACCGGAGCACCGGACCTATATTACAGTAAACTAGAACCGAGCGGCACCCACGCCGTTCTGAATGTAGTAATGTACTCAATAGGTTTGTTTGTTTTGTAAGTTTACACTTTTTCACAACAATTGTTGAAGTGAAGGACTGTTCGATTATTTTTTTTTACCACTCGATTATTAATTTCATGTTATCATCGAAAATAAATAATCAAACCAAAAATCGATTTTAACAGCGATATTTTAGTCACTGAATAATCGATTAAGTAGTAAATAGATTTATATGATTTTTTTCCAAATTTTATATCAAGTATATAATTTTATTTGATACAGATTTTTTAATTAAATACAGTATTTTTTTTTAATATTAATTGTTTTATCAAGTATATTATATTGTGTATATATTTAGTTTGGCTTCGTTTATTGAATTTAGAATATTTTACATTATAATCACGTTTTTTTTCTATTTAGATATGTTTCAGATTATTTTTTTTATATTCAATCAAAATTTATTTTATTAAATATAGATTTAAAAATAGACAAAATATTTTTGATGATCAGTTATATCAATTTGTATAACACCAGCCTGAGGTTTATTTATTAAATTATTATTTTTAACGAAAATGTGATCTATACACGATTTGGCTATATTTGAATACCTAGTTAAATATTATGTAAATATGGTTTTTCTAATTTTCAATTGTAATATATAATTATATAACTCGATATTTTTGCATTACGAGAAAAGTCTGTGAATTCTTAATATTATGTTTTTGTTAATAAGTAAACATGACTACAAAAACCTTACGAAAAACTAGTCGGAAACAAAAAACGTGTATCCAGCCAAAAAACCTATTTATGTTAAAATATTAATCGCAGGGGACTTGCCATTTGTCGAATTTGTGTATATTATTATTTATTAATTCTATAAACAATGAATTTTCAAAATATTTACATTCATTTTAAGCTATTTAGGTACACAACACACTTTTATTATTTATACTCACCGTTCTATGGTACATCGGTACTCAATGTTTATAGTTAATTACAGCTAGGTACCTAGTAGTTATATTGTAGTAAATAATAATTTAATAATAATTATATAATTAATATAGGGCTTTACCGACATATTGTAAAAAAAAACTAGTTAATACATAGTTGCAAAATATGTACTTGTCGCGTGTGTGATAGAGTTGAGCCAAACAACTGTATTACCTATCTCTATGAATGACAAAAGATTAATGTTTCAAAGTCGGAAAATTAGTCTGTTGTTTTGTTGTACCAAGGTAAACGAGTATTCGAGTGTACCTAGTCACTCAAAATTGTAATAGATTTAAATTTAATTATAAATATTTACGTCCCAAAAAATGATCATATCTGAGACGGTATTTCAGCCTATATATTACTAAAGTATATATTTATTATCACATGGTACCTACCTAATTAATATAATTATATTGCTATTATAGTAATTTTTATTATTTTTTCACTATTAGTAATATCCTAATTGTATTAATATTTTTGAAAACTTCAATATTATTATATTTAAATCATAGGTATTATATTATATAATATACTTATTAACTTTTGAGTCAATTCCGAAAAACCGTAGAACGGTGTGAATGGGTTCGTGGTAAAAATACCTTAAAACGTATCTAAATATTCTGAATATGTCATTGTGTATTAATTATCATTGTGTTATTGTGTACCCCTATAAAAGAAAAATAATAATATTTTTGGAATATAAATTTAAAATATTTAATTTTTATAAACATTAAATAATAACACATTGTAAATAATGTTCAGCTTTTATTTTAAATTGCTGTCTTGATTTTTAAATAACTGATACACACAGGCAGGTACAAAAAGTACATATTATTTTTATATTAAACCAAGTTGGTTTAACAAACAATTAGGTTTTACAATTTAGTTCATACAATAGAGTTGTTTATAATTTCATTTATTTTTCAATTAGATTTTTCAGCAATTATCAGATATGGTTATTGATTTTACAACTTACCTATTGTTATAATAATCTTGAATTATTGTTCTTTTATATTATTTACACATTTAAAGCAAGATCTTAACGATTATGATATTTTTGATATTAGACCAAAGTTTAATATAATATGATGCATGTATTATTTCAAACTTAATGTGTTAACTTATATAAAAAAAGAAAACATACACCTAAGTAGACAATAAAATTTAAATTTAAAATTTATAACTGTGTATTAAGTAGGTAGTTAATAGTAAAAAAAAAATACATTTATGATGATACCAGTTTTGAAAATAAAATGTACATTATAGTAGTTAATCTATTGTATGAGTTATTGTAAAACAATTTTATATAATTTCCAACAAAGGAGTTCAGTTAAAGTTCTAAATTAAATATTGTTAAATACCTTCTATAATCAAACGTTATCCTCACACTATAATAGGTGTTGTTATAACTTTTACATAAAAACAAATTCATCTAAAATCATTTTTTTTTTTTTTAATTTAAATCAAATTGAAATTGAATATTATATTTATATATCCCATTTAATTATTTAAAACTTAAAGCATGCAAACTTCAAAGTCAGCACCAGAAAACTTTTGATATAGTTGTCGCCTTTCTTTTTGATCACACAACTTGCTTCTAGAACTCCTTCTGTAACAGTTATTCCATTTTCGCCTTCCACAGCAATATTAGATTATTTTCTTTTAAAAACTCTCCTTGAATATAGAATTCCTTAATATGTGATCCATTTTTAGCTGCTTGAGTACTCACGGAAACCATAGAAATTAATTAATTTTCAACATCAACTGAGTAACTCGGCCGACTCTCATGAGAAATTGTAGCAAAATACTGGTTTTGATGAAGGAAGTGGTCGTTTTTTAAAAATAGACAAAATTCGTCCTTTTTATTTTGTATAAGATAAGCGAAAACAGACGTCATCATTACACTAAAGAATAGTTCTTACAAATCATTTCCACCTCAAAAGATACAATAGGATTTTTAGCTTCTATTTTAAGGTACGAACATGTAAATATTGGAACGCTCTCACAAATTATCGATAGTTAGAAATCATGTCGCAAATTCCTTTTTTTCATCATCAGTTAATACGGATACTTCGTCGATTCTTTCTTGCATAATATTCTGAGATTGCTCAGGCGTGGGCTCAGACAAATTAGGTGTTATCTCTGACACTTCTTGTGCAGACATTTTCTTCTTGACAGCTGACGGAAGCTTGTATATTTACCTAGGCACCTACCTAATATTAAATACCTAATACTTAATGAATAAGTGTTCAATTTCGAAACGAATAATATAATATATCTCTTATATCTGGTTAGTCTCCAGTTTTGTCCACTAGGATAGACGACTTTCGTGCAAAGTTCAGATTCTGTGGAGGGCAATAACCGCGTTATCACTTCTTTTCTTATCATTTTTTTAAATTTTCGAAATTTACTCTTTTTACACGATTTCGACCGTTTTCTAGCCTTTTCCGCTCATATTCATATTTGATTCGCGTAGCTCTCGATTTCTTGAATCCGTCGGTGTGCGGTTTATATCCGTTCGCCGTCCGTAGCCGTCGCAATGTCGATCGCAAAATACGCTCCCGGCCGGACTTTTTTGCCGAATTTTTTCGTTGTCTCCGACAGTTTCGTCTCGCACGCCGTTTGTGCCCGAATCGTGTAGTCGACGTCTTTCTAAAGCCGTATATATACGCTTTTCTTACGAAATCGGTCGGTTCGCTTCGCAATCGAGTTTAGAAATGAGGCCGGCGACCGACCGACCGTACGCGTATATATAGGTACATGCATAATGTATATACGTGTACAAGAGTACGATTTTTGATTATGGTTTAATAGTTATTAACGGAAAACGCTTTTCATACGCCCCGTTAAATACATAGGTACATGGGCGATGTGAGTATTACAAGCGAATTATATGCTATTATATCGATGATCAACGAATATATCGGTTTACGTAGCCCCGTAGATGCACGGTTTAAGTGTTGATGTTTTGACCGTATTCCATATCTCAAACTGTATCCGAGTAGGTTAGGCGTTAGGTAGGAAACACGTAGGTCCCGGGTTCGACTTCGTCGTACGCTGCCCGGGCGGCGAATTCTGCATTGTCTTATGGATTTACCCGGCCGCCCGAAACCCGACTTTTTGCATTTTTTTCCGTAATTTTACAAATTTCCGATCTTTTCTCTTTACTATTATTATTATGATTATTATATTCAACTTATAACTTTACTTTGTGTATGTACGTTCAATTTTTAGATTCTGAGTGAAACGATGAATGTATTGATTTTACAATGATGTGTGTTTTTTTTTTTATTTTTTTTTTATTTTTTTTCATTTTTTTTTTTATTTTTATATTTATTTTTTTTGTGTCTTTGTACACGATAAGTAGTCGAAATAATGCTTCGATTTTCGACTTCAGTATCTTGTTCGATTGGAAAGTGAATATCGTTGGTGCATTGGGGAGGTCAAAATTTAAATTTCCCAGTAGTTTTCAAGAGCGCCGGGAAAAACAAAAGAAAAATTAAGGAAAAACGGGAATTTTTACGCAAAATCGATTTTTCAGAAAATTGAATTTGGTTTTTGGTGTAACTTTAAAACAAATGACCGTAGGTACATGCAATTTTCACTGGTTGTTTATATTTGCATCTTCTATACACGATAACATTTTCAAAATATTTTGATTTATTTTGAACAGTTTAGGGACATTTTCATTTTTAGTTTTTTTTTAGTTTTTTTTCTAGAAATATCAATAAAATTTTATTTGTTGGTTGCGAAAGCTTGAAAATTTAATAGAAGGCTCCTAATATATTGTTTCAAGGGCAGATGAAAAATATTAAAAATCCTTAGTCACAATTTTTTTTTATAAGCATTTAAAGTTCAAAAATTGACAAAATATGGAAAAATCACGAAAATTAGCAAATTATTTTGAGTTAAGAATTCGTAAAAATTTTTCTTTTTAAATCTAAGATTTGAAAATCTAATACAAGATTACTCATAAGATTGTCTACCTTTATCAATAAAAAAATCTCTACCGGAAAGTCAAATTAAATTTTTATGAGCGTTTGAAATTCAAATTTTTACAACATTGGATATTCACTCGATTTCTCATGTGGCAATTTCCTTTTTTTGTTGTAATTAAAAAACGAATTACTGTAGATACATGAAAATTTCACTGAATGTTTATATTAGCATTTCCTATACACCATACAATTTTGAAAATATTTTGACTCTTTTTGAGCCGTTTACGGACATTTTCAGTTTTCAATTTTTTTAGTTTTTTTTTTCTATAAATATTAATTAAGTTTTATCTGTTGGGCCAAAAAGTGTAAAAATTTAATACAAGGCTCCTGATATATTGTTACAATATCAGTTGAAAAATATTAAAAATACATAGGCACAATTTTTTTTTATAAGCATTTTAACATCGAATTTTGACAGAATTTTTCAAAATCTCGAAAATTATTAATCATCGTAATTAATAAATTATAAAATGTTCAGTTTTTATAGCTAAGGATTGAAAATTTAAAACAAGATTCCACGTAAGTAGTTAATTCTCTTACCGAAAAATCTAAAAAATATACAATCACAGTTTATTTTTATAGTCATTTTATGTTCAAATTTTGACGAAATTACATATTAAAAAACCTAGTTATTTTGTTGTGATTATATAATATTATTCGTGGGTACCTACTTGAAACTTCTAAAGTGTACTATTATATATATATGATAGTATCAGGGTTTGTTGTTGGTGTATAACGTGTTATTAGTACCTAATGGATATTGTGATAATGTGATATGATTAATTTGGAATTTATTATAGGTCAATTTTTTTTTAATACCATAGATATGTATATAATTTGTCTTAACCTAGACTGACATACCGTCTTCGCTCAGAATCGTTTTTCTTATACAATGATATTGTATCATTGAATTCAAATTTAATAGCATCAATTATACAGTGACCCACTTGTAACCTACTGTACAGCAGAGCGACATCCACTTACCCACCTTTTTTTAAATTAATCTACCGTATTTCATTTTTTATGTAATATAATATTATATGTATTTACGTAGGTAAACATGTTTTTTTTCGATTTTCTTACGTTATTTTACAAATTATACTTAAGTTATAATACCTATATATTTACCTTGTGAATGTATAGTTAACTTTTTTTTTAATTATTCTACCAAATTTCGTTGTTATGTATTATACACAGATTTTTTTACGTAGATAAACATTTTTTTTAAATTTACTAATTACATGTCTGTATATAAAATAATACATTATAATGTGTACCTATAACTGTAATTTAACTATTAAATTGTTCATTTAACAAAAAATATAATGTCATGTACATATTGTAACTTAACTATAGCATTTTTATCCCCGGGCGTATAATTTTCGTGGGCGTATTTTTAAGGTTTTAATTATTTTGTAAATTAAAAATTGAAAAGGACTTTAAAACAAAAGTCAAAACTAAGTACAAATAATATTTCACAGGAAATGTGTAATATTGGGTAAAATAAAATAATTTTATTTTTAATCGAGATTAGTAATAACTAATAACATTGATTTAAATTTTAAATATTAAAAAGGTAAAAAATAGATAAAAATATAAAATAAATAAAACCCGTCCGCAACTTACTGTCAGCGGGAGTGTACATGCCTTAGTCTATCATAAATAGATTAATGTACTCTCCGATTAGTGACATAATAAAGTATGGTAAATTACATAATTTTCTTGCATATAATATAATATTATGTAGATAGTTGTTTAAAACCTTAATCTTAAAAATCGCACTATTAATTGTAATTCATTGTTATGTGATTTTAAATTAACAACTATACATTTTTCCAAATAGGTAGGTACTGCATAAAATTATGTACTACCTACATAAAATGTTACTTAGGTACTAGGTAATGATTTAATTGTTTTCAGATTATTTATTAAATTACATGTTCGTACCTAGGCTTATAAAAGTCTTTGTATTTAACATTTAATGCCTTTTTATAAACTGAACTTTTTTATAAATATCACCATGGCCACTAGATAAATGTAACAGAACACAAAATGGAACATAATTTGTCATTTGTGTTTGCTTTTTAAATAGGTACAAGTATATAACTATTAATTTACTTGATAAACTTGATACTACAAAAGTACAACATAATTAAATAATTAAAACAAAAATACTATCCTATTGATTGTAGCCCAAGACAGATTGAATATTATGTTTTACATATTATAATAAAATAATTTAAAAGGAAATTTATATTCTATTTGGTTCGTTTTTTTGAAGTTATACTTCTTTACGCACGGTAGTGAGGAAAAAAAAAGCGAACGGGCGGCGCGTACGAACGGGCGGCGCGTACGAACGGGCGGCCGTACGAACGCGAAAGCGTACATGTCCGTAAATAAATAAATATTGTCATGGTAATGTTGTTTTATTATATTATATTATAATATATATATGTATATATCTGTATATATAAAACAGTAAGCTGATTGACTGCTATCAACGCACAGCTCAAACCATTGGACGGATCTGATGTGAATAGAGAGTAGCGATATAGCTATTTGATGATGTAGACGTGCGCTAAGAAAGGATTTTTCGAAATTCGCATTTTAAATAGGTGCTCAAACAGGGACATTGAGATTCAAGATAGAAATTGGAAATTTTATTTTTATTTATTAATAGTTACCATTGGTTACAGTCTACATTAGAAATTAGCATTTATTTATTGGTTGCCATTGGTTATTCGGGCAGATCAGGTACAAGCTTGCATCAAATCAAATTATTGAACATTGCCTACCAGAGTGGCTGAGTTGCACTTACCCCAGCAAGTTACACCCAAAAGGAGTTCAACAATCATAATTTTTTTAAGAGTTGTGATTTTTTACGAGCAACCAAATTTGTTATATGAATAATTAATGATCAATTATTATTTATTTTTATTATTATTATTAGTATTCACTCACAAATCTATTGTCTGGATAAAAACAATACTACAAACAATTACCCATCGATCTGTCGAATAAAAATATAAAAATAATAATAAAACTATCAATAATAAATAATTCCGGATACTTCTTCTCATTTTTTAAATTAATTAATATTTTTTTCTTTCTTTTTCACTCACTCACGTGTACCATTCAAAAGAAGTTTAACTTCCCGCGCGCGTACTGGTAACACACATGGTTTTTTTTCTAATATCAACTTGATCGTATACATCCTGATAATAAAGAATTTTGAGGTTAATTCCACTATCACAGATTATGAATTTGGAAGATGTGCCCCATCTCGAATTAGTTAGTTTGATATGCGATAAAATGTAAAAAGTAATCTTACAAGGTTGGCAACACCTTTGTTGTCGTATAAACACAATATCTAACCACCAAACACCAACCAACCACTACCAATCTCCGAATTCCCCTTCACTTCAACAATTGTTGTGAAAAAGTGTACACTTACAAAACAAACAACCTAACCTATTGAGTACATTACTACATTCAGAACGGCGTGGGTGCCGCTCGGTTCTAGTTTACTGTAATATAGGTCCGGTGCCCCGGTTTTTAGTCTGCGGAACGTTTATCACGGACGAACGCAGTCGGCGACGAACATTAGGGCCTTGTGTGGATACACTATGGGTGCTATTTGGATAGCCTTGGACAACGATCATGCGTGACCCGTCTGATTGGACATTTGAAGATCAAGATGACGACCAACGATCTGAAACAACAACGTGACACCAACCTCGAAATCGTCGTCAGCCTGCCTACTCGTCCACCAACTCTGCTGGTACTATGACCACTGGTTCCGCGAATACCGCCACTACCACAATCCTGGACTTGCCGATAGAATATGCCGATATTATGTATATTTGCTGCTGTGACTCGTAGAAATTGATTGATGCCTTGAACCTCGCTGTCACGAATTCGAAACTCAAAAATTGCTTGTTCCACGAACAAAACTCTCGCCAAATCCAAATTCATACAAAAGTAGGTACCTATACTTGTGTGTTGTACTTTTTTTACTTGCTTATAACAGAAATTTTATTTGTGTTGGATACAGTTTGTTGGACAATGAGTTGTTATTGACGAACAAAACAGTTGGAAAGACGAGATCAAGTTGCGTATGAGTGAAGATAAAGCTGTACCTGCTGAAATTATACAAATGCCATACATGCACTTGAAGTTTAGACATATACCATATCATTCATAATCGTTTAGTCATTATTTGCACTCAAAAAATGAAGGCCAACGTTGGTGGTGTCGTACGGTTAACTTACCATATTGCGATATAAGTAAGTCTACCTTAAAAAAAGCTATGTAATTTTGATTCATTTGTTATGAATGGTGATAATTGTGTTACTAATGTTTTTCACAGACAAAAGTTGAAATAATATAGCTATTGATGTGTGGAATCGTAATTAATGTTCAAGTGTATTGCACATTTGTTCAGTAAACCCAGTAAATCCTCTGTGACTGTTCGCTGATCGTGGTGTCATGCGGAAGTTTAGTCCAGTCTCAAGAAAATTGCCAGAACAGTATATTGGAAATTCTATACTTGACGTAAGTACTCATAAGTTATAAAAATATATTATAACTCGTATAAATTGAATGCTCGTTGGAACTTGTACCTAACTCATATGTCATAAGAACAAAAATTATGTTTTTTTCATTTAGTTAAATTACATTTTTTATTTTATTATTGAACAAACATTTTTATATTTACAATCTGTATTTACATGTTATACAATAGTTAAATTTGATGATATTTGATTGACGTGAGGGGGAAGTCAACCAGTGGTGTCGCCCCGTGGAAAGCGATCAACACACACCTATAATAAGTTTTCTATATAGTTATTTCTAATAATTAAGAAATGATAATTAAGTACTATAAAATATGGTGAACAGAAACAAATGCAAATGTAAAAAATATTACTTTGATGTCCACCATATGTGTTATCAATATATTTTCATCATAGTATGAATTGTCAACATATTGGTTTTCAACAACTGATTATTAACATTTTTATTCAAATACTATAGAAAAAAATAAAATATGTGGTCTTACAGAATCATAACTATGTGAAATTATGAATTAAGAAAAATTAGATTTCAAAACATTATTCAGGAATATTTATTTTTGGAGACAATCCTGGAATATAAATAGCTAATAGGGCATAGCCGATAGGCCTCTTAAACTTATCCTTTCTATTATGTTACAAACTATTCTGCTATTTTCATCTGTATTCTATAATAATTATTAGCAAATGCTATCAAAATATTTATATTATATAGATTATAGTTTATAAGTACACTTAAAATTTTACACAATATTAACTTTATTAAGCTATTAACTTAATATATTTTGACTAATTTAACAAATGTCAACACTTCAAGAACTGCTAGATATTGTTTAAATGTATAGATTATTGTCTCACCATATAAAGGATAGAAATGTATAACCTCTTCCCCCACTATGTTTAAAAAATAATATTTACTTTTTTTGTCCTTACAAAAATTTAATCAAATTCACTTAGTTATGAATTATTTTTTATCTGACAATATTCCCGTTCCCTATAAAAAGTTTATCTTTATTTTGTTATAATATTTACTAGTTATACTTGTGCAAATAGTTATCTAAATTCTAATTTATAGTTAGTGCATCACAATTAATTATTTTCCCACTTTATCACTAATAATCTACAATTTTTATTTGCCCAATAAGTGCGGTACTGCATTATATGTATCTTATTATTGATAATTCTAGGTGTCATAATTGATTCCTATACATCTATATAGACATATATATATATATATATATATATATATATATACAATTATATTGGTAACTGGTGGTCACATTTCTCATTTAAATGTTAATAATTAATGTATTTTAATTATCCAGTTCTTGGGTCATATGTACATTTTTAAATCTTGATTTGATACTCTGTTGGAAATCTGTGAGAAGCTTAATTACAGTGTCATCCGCCTTAGTGCAGCAGCCAGCAAACGTTGTTTTGGATATATCAGAATTTATAACACAAAATGTATTGTACATATAAAATATAAGGTCCTACAATACTTAGATTAGCAGTTTAAATAGTAAATTAGCTATTTAGATATTAGAAATAATAAAATGTTAAAATTAGATGTACCGTAAGGTTTCAAATTTATAAATTTTAGTTCCACAAGTATTGTGTTCAAATTAGAAAATAACTTTTTTTTATAACAATACTTAATATTTTTTATTTAAAATATCTAGAATTGTCGATCAAAATTTATTTTATATAGCATAATATGTTTCAGACAATTTTGAAAATGTATTTACTTAACGTTGAATTTTATTTTGTCTTAAACCAAAATATACACATGTCTTAAAATTAAATAATCCAATTGACTGAGTTGAATTTCTTAAATAGTTTACATAAAATAAACTGTTTCAGAATGTCCACCTAACTTATACCAACTGAACTACCAAAAATTACTGATTATTTTATAAACAATATAATATTTAAAAAAAAATCTAATAATATATTATGAAAAGATAAATCAAATTTACTGTAAGGTAATATATTTATTTTTTTTTAGTTATCGGGATTCAGTAAGCGTTTTAACGCTTCATTAGTACAAATATGCTAACATGTAAATATGTGTGGGATTTCCAAAAACTCTTAGAACCTGATGATTCTGCGGTTGAGTCTGAATGTCAGAAAATACAACAGATATATGAAAATTGTTGATGTCCCTTACTCAGAATTCCGGTTAATCCATATGTGAGTATTTTCCTATTCTGCATTATCTTACATTTACATTTTACATAAGTATCAGATATATTATATATAATTTTTACATCTCAATATCATTATTATTATTTGTTAACTGTTTTTAGGCTCCAAACCATGTGGATGAGCTTTAGACGACAGGGAGTGTCCGAGCACCATAGCCCCCCCCCCCTTGAATCCGTGCATGGAATATGAATGATATGGTATATGTCTAAACTTCAAGTGCATGTATGGCATTTGTTTGATTTCATCAGTTACAGCTTTATCTACACTCATACGCAACTTGATGTCGTCTTTCCAGCTGTTTTTTTCGTCAATAACAACTCATTGTCCAACAAACTTTTGTATGAATTTGGATTTGGCGAGAGTTTTGTTCGTGGAACAAGCAATTTTTGAGTTTCGAATTCGTGACAGCGAGGTTCAAGGCATCAATCAATTTCTACGAGTCACAGCAGCAAATATACATAATATATATCAATGCTGTCGGCAAGTCCAGGATTGTGGTAGTGGCGGTATTCGCGGAACCAGTGGTCATAGTATCAGCAGAGTTGGTGGACGAGTAGGCAGGCTGACGACGATGTCGAGGCTGATGTCACGTTGTTGTTTCAGATCGTTGGTCATCATAATGATCTTCAAATGCCCAATCAGACGCTTCAAGCACGTCCGCAACTGTTCCAATGATCGTTGTCCAAGGCTATCCAAATAACTGGTATCCACACAAGGCCCTAATGTTCGTCGCCGACTGCGTTCGTCCGTGATAAACGTTCCGCAGACTAAAAACCGGAGCACCGGACCTATATTACAGTAAACTAGAACCGAGCGGGCAGCGGCACCCGCGCCGTTCTGAATGTAGTAATGTACTCAATAGGTTTGTTTTTTTGTAAGTGTACACTTTTTCACAACAATTGTTGAAGTGAAGGACTGTTCGATTATTTTTTTTTACCACTCGATTATTAATTTCATGTTATCATCGAAAATAAATAATCAAACCAAAAATCGATTTTTAACAGCCGATATTTTTAGTCACTGAATAATCGATTAAGTAGTAAATAGATTTTATATTGATTTTTTTTTCCAAATTTTTTATCAAGTATATAATTTTTATTTGATACAGATTTTTTAATTAAATACAGTATTTTTTTGAATATTAATTGTTTTATCAAGTATATATCGTGTATATATTTAGTTTGGCTTCGTTTATTGAATTTGAATTTAGAATATATTTACATTATAATCACGTTTTTTTTCTATTTAGATATGTTTCAGATTATTTTTTTTATATTCAATCAAGATTTATTTTATTAAATATAGATTTACAAATAGACAAAATATTGTATTAATGATCAGTTATATCAATTTGTATAACACCAGCCTGAGGTTTATTTATTAAATTATTATTTTTAACGAAAATGTGATCTATACACGATTTGGCTATATTTGAATACCTAGTTAAATATTATGTAAATATGGTTTTTCTAATTTTCAATTGTAATATATAATTATATAACTCGATATTTTTGCATTACGAGAAAAGTCTGTGAATTCTTAATATTATGTTTTTGTTAATAAGTAAACATGACTACAAAAACCTTACGAAAAACTAGTCGGAAACAAAAAACGTGTATCCAGCCAAAAAACCTATTTATGTTAAAATATTAATCGCAGGGGACTTGCCATTTGTCGAATTTGTGTATATTATTATTTATTAATTCTATAAACAATGAATTTTCAAAATATTTACATTCATTTTAAGCTATTTAGGTACACAACACACTTTTATTATTTATACTCACCGTTCTATGGTACATCGGTACTCAATGTTTATAGTTAATTACAGCTAGGTACCTAGTAGTTATATTGTAGTAAATAATAATTTAATAATAATTATATAATTAATATAGGGCGTTACCGACATATTGTAAAAAAAAACTAGTTAATACATAGTTGCAAAATATGTACTTGTCGCGTGTGTGATAGAGTTGAGCCAAACAACTGTATTACCTATCTCTATGAATGACAAAAGATTAATGTTTCCTCTTTATATTGTATAAGATAAGCGAAAACAGACGTCATCATTACACTAAAGAATAGTTCTTACAAATCGTTTCCACCTCAAAAGATACAATAGGATTTTTAGCTTCTATTTTAAGGTACGAACATGTAAATATTGGAACGCTCTCACAAATTCTGGATGTAAGGTCATTGCAGATTTTGAAACCAAGTTATATCTATTTCGAAGTATTTTAGATATTTATTAGTATTTTACACATAGCACAAACTATAACTTTTTTACTTGAACATTGTTCTTCAATAGAATAATATGTAATAACTTTAGGGTCAAGTTCCTGTTCATAATTTTTTGTCTTTAATCACGGTGTTACATATGATTTCATGAAACTCGTCGGCCATTGTTTCATCAATTCGATAGTTAGAAATCATGTCGCACATTTCATTTTTTTCATCATCAGTTAATACGGATACTTCGTCGATTCTTTCTTGCATAATATTCTGAGATTGCTCAGGCGTGGGCTCAGACAAATTAGGTGTTATCTCTGACACTTCTTGTGCAGACATTTTCTTCTTGACGGCTGACGGAAGCTTGTATATTTACCTAGGCACCTACCTAATATTAAATACCTATACGTTGTTATTTGCATAGATTTAATTTAGTTATGGTGATGTTGCTAAATCAGTTGAAATTGTTGACGGCACAATGAGATTATTTTAATGATTTATGTATTTCAATCAAGTTTAACTTTACGACATGACATATTTTTTGGAAAATGATTGTGTACGTCGGAGTACATATTAAAACTTCCTCAACATGGCTAAACGAGATGGGTTGGCAAATATAAAGTAGACAATTTTTAATAATATGGATATAAATTCTAATATAAATTTGATATAAATGATAATGTACATTTTAAACTTTTGAAAGATTGTAAAAAAAGTATATTATTTACCTAGTATGAAAAACCAAAGAGCAAATGAAGACGAAAATCTTGTTGATTTTGTATCATTATATAAATTAAGTTGTTCATTAAAACTGACATAGTTAACAGGGATTATTATAATATTATTTTTAATATAATAAATATTTATTTATTATTTTAGATTGATAATAACTAATTTGAGATTTTAATACAATAATGGTAATCAATTCATTGGTCCAAATAATTGGCATTCATTTTGATAAGTGGCATGTATCTATTTTTTGATTGCCCTTTATGGCTGGGTTCAGCCCTATCCAATTTCAACATTTTAAAATGATTCCTGTGTTTTTGTGTTATAGAAAAAATTGTATGATGGTAGCTGCAAAAATCTAAAAAATTTTATATCTGTGCCAAAATTCAGAAGGATCTTATAGTTAAGCCCCTCCCAAAGCAAATTCTTGGCTATAGGACTTTAGGAATATTTGTATTTTATATTTTTATACATCTTAATGTAAATCGCCCAGTTGCAGTTGGAGCCATTGGAGGTAAGTGACATGCTTTTGTCATAAATTAACTTGAAATACACAGTCAAAATATTTAAAATATCAATTTTATTTCAACAATAAATTAAACAGCTTTTTCTTTTGGTAAAATAGCCGAAATCCTTGTAGGTAACTACTAGTTACATCAATATGATAGGTACCTTATTCAAACCTATAGGACTGTACAAATCATCTCGATTTTTGGACTACCAGAGACATATTGATATTTTTGTATACCTATAGTTATTACTAGGACTCATATTTTAAGGCAAACGCTTTTTTTAATAATTTTTTTATAAAAATGTGTTTAATTTAATATCTAAGATAATGGATGAATATATTAATTAGTTTAATCATGTACGACATATGCACCAATAATAACTTCCGTGTAGGTACGTAGAAAGATTATCTATATAAAAAATATTTAAGTCCAAACCGTCAAAGTTCTTCAGAGAAAAATGTATGTAAATATATGACAGTAATTTCTTTTCTTTTAATAAACTTGTAATATTTGACATAAATCTATTGCATGTTTAGTTAAGTTTCTAACGAAATTAACAATTTCATTATAAATTCTAATATAAATTTGGTACACCTACCTAAATACCTTTTACCAAATTAACGTAAAAAAATTTTACAGACAGAACTGATCACAGAACCATTATTTCCATATATTAAGGTAGGTTACTTTTTTTTTACTAAGGTTTAGATCATATATTTATTTACCTATACCTAGTTTTACCTAGTTTGTTCAATTTATATCAAAATCTTGTAAAAGCATCCAAAAATATTGAAATAAAATAATTATTAATAATATTATACATTTTTACTAATTTAAGGCGACTGGTGCCATCGTAATTTTGTACACAAAAATTATGTCCATGGGAATAATGATCCTGTTCTATAGAATCAACCAAATTTGATAAATTTTTTTTAACCAACAGAGGCTAATATTCTACAGGCCGCATAGAACTCTGATTTCAAACTTTGTATGTCTTCAAAAACTTTTATTTCTTACTTACAAAATATAAAATTGTACAAATATGGGGAATACAAAAATACAGGCAAAAAAATACTCGGAAGATTTTAAAATTAATATTAAATTTAATTGTAGAATAAAAAAAATATTTGTACTATTAGTTAAATTTATTATGATTAATACATATGACTATTAAAAAATGCAGTAAAATGTTTTATTTTATTTTGAATATATTCAATATTTAACCTACATTCTCAAATCTAAATGGGCACTGTATACAATGTCCGGACAATGTTAATTTATTCCAACTTTGTCCTCGAAAAACGGGCATTGTGCACAGTGACTAGTGTGCATAATGCCTAATTTTCTTCTTTGCACATAAACAATTTCTATAATATTAGTTTTGAAATTAAATATAAATTGTAAACAATTTAATGTTTTAATGTGTTTGTTGTATAAATAGATAGACAATTATTCAATTTCAATAAAGATGAATACCTACATTATTTGTCAAAGTGATAAAAATAATAAAATAATTTAAATAATAAAATTACTATCATAATGAAATAATTAATTCTAATAATGATATAGATAAATAAATAAAAACGTTTTTGTACAGCGATCAGGTTCAGAAACATCTTTTAAATCCTTTTCCACCACTTAAACCTCTGAAACCTTGTCCTAAAAACAAATAAAAAGTACACCTTAGATTATTATTTCTTAGAATTAAATTAGATACAAGCATTATTTTATAATAATATTGTTTAATTGTTATGTATAAATCTATAATGTATATTACATTATATTTTAAAGATTATTGGTATAATAGTATATTAGGGTGACCATACGTTCTGTTTTACATAGGATTGTCCTTTATTTCGGCTTTGTGTCCTGTTGTCCTGACAAACTTCTCTCAGGATGCTTTTTGTCCCGTAATTTCAAGTCTGTCCCATATTAATCCCGTTTTTTGCCTTGGGTATTGTTAATGTATATAATTTTTGAAATTTTTAAAATTACATTATTATTGAATAGAATAACATAAAAATCTATGCTTTCCAATTGTATTTTTGAATTTATTCTTACATCAAATTGTTTGTTGTCGGCGACGTACACTGTACGTATAATAGTATATTTACCGACTGGCGCGACCAATTCGTAATCAAATGTGAGCATATTGAGAAATAAATAAATATTAATATTAGCCTAATATTATATTTATGTAGTTCACAAGAGTTATTTTATTGAACTACAAAAAATAAAATAAATACTTATTCATTTAAAAATATTCGTCATTGCCTATCTATACTATTATATAAAATGGTAAGGGTTTTCTTGGACCGCGCTAACCGAGAAAACTACTGAGCTGATTTGGCTGAAATTTTTTACTGTTATACTTGACAGTCTGCTGGAGGTCATAGTACCACTTTTGTTTAGAAAAATCCACCAGAAAAGTAGGAAATATGGATGTCAAAAATACAACAGTGGCGCAATCTGTCCAGGAAAAAATAAACTAATGAATAAAAAATGAAAAATAAAGTTTATTGTTACAGATTAAAATAATAATAGTGTATTATAATATACTAGCTGATCCCGTGTACTTCGTTACCCGTTAAATGTACCAAATATATACGACTCAAACTTATATACACATACTTACATCTTTATATATATATATATAATTCTACTGTACGTGTTTTTGTAAGCGAACCCCTTTAATAAATACAGATAAATACAATATATAAATAATTACATTAATTTTTCTGGCTTTATAAATGATAAATATATTTTTATTAAAAATAAATACAGATAAAAAAAAATAATTTATTGTTGATAAATAATTAATATAATCATTTTATAAGACTTCTGAGTATATGACGTTTTTGTTTTATCTCCTGTTGAAATTAAAATCATAATATCATTCGGGTCCCCAGTTCAAGAAAATGCCAAGACGTATAATTTATTGTCCATGTAAAAATCACTCCTAACGAAGATCTACGCCAATGTACTTGAATGTTTAGCCACTTATCCGAAATTTAACTCATAAGAATAATCAAAAAGTAAGCACAAATTATGCTCGTAATGGGCTCGTAATTCACGAAAAATAATAACTCAAATCAACAAACATGCCCGATATAAATAAATAAATAAATATATAATATAAATAACATAGCAACCACTATATGTCTATATTATAATACACTATTATTATTTTATTTTTATTAATACATATTATATTGTATTTATTATATTATATATTATTTATATAAGTTTTAGTCGTATATATTTGGTACGTTTAAAGGGTAGTGAAGTACACGGGATCAGCTTATATTATATATTTATTTATTTATTTATTTATTTATATCGGGTATGTTTGTTGATTTGAGTTATTATTTTTCGTGAATTACGAGCAATATTTGTGCTTACTTTTTGATTATTCTTATGAGTTAAATTTCGGGTAAGTGGCTAAACATTCAAGTACATTGGCGTAGATCTTCGTTAGGAGTGCTTTTCACATGGACAATCAATTATACTTGGCATTTTCTCGAACTGGGGACCCGAATGATCTTATGATTTTAATTTCAACAGGAGATAAAACAAAAAACTTCATATACTCAGAAGTCTTATAAAATTATTATATTAATTATTTATCAACAATAAATTATTTTTTTTTTATCTGTATTTATTAAAGGGGTTCGCTTACAAAAACACGTACAGTAGAATTATATATATATTTAAAGATGTAAGTATGTGTATATAAGTTTGAGTCGTATATATTTGGTACATTTAACGGGTAACGAAGTACACGGGATCAGCTAGTATAGTATAATATTATAAACAAATATTGTCAAAAGTATGTACTACACATTCAAGTTCAGTAT
>CARXXK010001589.1:0-20110 GCA_949089665.1 Macrosiphum euphorbiae
AACTTAAATCACATTTACGACGCTAGTGTAATGGGGTAAAATATAAGAATAGAGGTTTAGGGGCTGTATTATTAGAGAGAGAGATGTAATGCCCGATGGCACGAGAATGAATCTTACGTTTTTATTTATTTGGTGGGGTGTGATTATCTTTAATATGTTCAGCCTCTAATTTATCTTATAGAATTTCCCTTTACTAAATGTTATTATGTATATATGTGTGTATTATTTAAGTACATGCTTTAATCATAATATGTGTGCACTTACCTTGTTTGGATATGAATGTGCTTGTCTTCTGTGACTCTCGAGTTGTGGATTAGATGCACGTTATTTATTACCTCTTTTATTGATGATTTTAGGTTGAATTGAAGTATGGATTTTTTTTTATGTTGGAAATAAGAATAATATGGAAAGGAATTTAATAAAGTTAACACGTATTTGATTCAGTTATAAATGTAAAAATATGAACGTAACAATATGAGTTAGCACTTAGGTGTTTGGATATTTGTGAGACGCGAGTGTAAAATATAAGTTAAGTTAAAACTTGGTGAATAGATGAAAAAATGATTTATGTGTATATGTGTGGCGTAGAAAAAATGTATTGCGGCGTAGTTGCTATATGATGACACTGCGACATTGGTCAATCCTCTTCTCTTCGCTCCGCTCCTTGAACGCCGTCTCTGATCTGTCTGCTGTTGTGTCTTTGGTGTGGGCGTTACTTATATGAGCGTGTCATAATTGTCGTCGCATGTCGCAGCATCACTATCCGTGTATAGGGTGTAACTATTCTTTGTAGTGTATTCGTATTGTTTTATTACGGTGTGTATGGATGCGTCTTGTGAACTATTCTATCCTATATGTATGTGTGTGTGTGTTTTATATAATTTGGGGAGATTTTGATGTATATTCTAATTGTTTTAACATCATTACCTGTATAATTCGGGATGTGATTATTCAATTATTTTTATATTATGTGATTGATTTTGGTGTCCATCTAATTGTTGTGTCATCATGTTTTAGATGATGGGGTTCAATTATTGTAATGTGCTGTGTATTTAATTGTTGTTGCACAACGTCTTATTATATTTTATGTGATCTACTTATATGAGAATTATATTATAATATTAATCGTTTATATGTGGCCGATTTAATTGCATTATATGTGCCACACCCAAGTACTTATACTCATATTGGAAGTCCCTTTTTACCTTTTTATTATTAACAAGACTTGTATTATTTATATATTACAAATTGCACGGAAATTCGAATTTCATCGTGTCCCCACGATGAACTGATGTTATACATTTAAAAGTTGAATATTCCGTGTATATCTTAATGTATAATTTATATAATATGAAAATTCTTAAATATAATATGAGTATTTGCTATGGTTGGTAAAACAATGAATATAATTAATTTGATTAAATTAAATTGTGTTTTTTTTTTGATAGGTTGTATAGTTCCCCTTTTTTTTTTTTTCTAAATTTAAATTTACTTTGTGTACCGAAATAAAATTTGATTGTTTTTTTTTTTTTTTGTGTTTTTTTTTACTTAATTTACTTTGTGTATGGAAATAAAATTTGATTGTTTTTTTTTTTTTGGAGTGTTTTTTTTTACTTAATTTACTTTGTGTACGGAAATAAAATTTGATTGTTTTTTTTTTTTTTTTTGGGAGGGGTTTTTTTTTTTTTACTTACCAAATTTTGTTTTTATTATTGACAATGTGGTTGGTGTGATGTTGGGCATGGGTTGGAATGTGCTGCTCTCTTGTTGAATCCGTGACGTTGATTGTTGATGTTGTGGTTGACTTGCTGACGAGACTGCTGTGGCCTTTTGACTCCGTGATGTTGGTTGTTGATGAGGCTAATCCATTGTCCGTTGAATCCATGATTGATTTGCGTGGTCGACATTTTTTTTTTTTATTGAACCGTGTCATTGGTGGTTACTGTGGGAGGGGTCTTGAATACTTCAACGGCGTTGATTATGATTTGGTCCATCATTAATTCTTTATATTGTGTTTTCCTGATTACCGGCATGTAATTGTGTTGGATGTTGGTATTGTTGAATGATATACATTTTGCTAAATGTAATATCCATGGTCCAGAATTGTGCGAACTTGATTGTTTTGGAATGTGGAAGTAAATTGATTTCCATTTCGATGGATGATGTCCGATAATTGTTTGCCGGCTGATTAAGAATTTTTTTATGACTGCCATTTCAAATTCATAATTGAGGTTCTTGTTATAATAACAAGCGATAGTTTTTATTTTGTAATATAACTATCAGTGCCCATTCTTCTTTGATGTGTATTGGGAATAGTATTATTTTGGTATTTAATACTGGAATTTTCGTCCATACCTTTGTTTCACGCATTCCATCATTTAGATATTTGTCAATAAAATCAACATTGAAGGCATGTATTTTGAGTGTTGATTGCGTTGTAATTAGATCGAGGTATTTGTTTGATCATATTTCGTTGTATTTATAAGTATAGAATGTTGTTCCAAACCCAGCCATATTGTGTTATGATTTTATAACTTTATATTGATTATTTTTATAAACTACTATATAGGTGATGAATATGTTTTTTTTTTTTTTTTTTTTTGTTAGGTAGTTATCCCGTTATTGATATAAGTTCCCTTAAAGAATTTTTAATTTAATAGTGTTTCCCTTGTTTGATTAATTGTACTTATTTAATCATGTATGTGATTAAGTCTTACTTTCCTTAAATTATTGATTATAATTGATAATTTGTAATAGTTATTACTACTTATGAGGTGAATATTTTTGTTTTTTGTATTTTTATAAATCCTATTCTTTATCCCCTTTTGTAAATTTACACTTAAAATTATAATAATTCGATTGATGTTTAGATTATTGTTTTGCTAAATAGTATCCCTTTTAATATAAAAATTCCCAGTTAATGTTATAAATTATGTTTTTTTTTTTTTTTTTCTAATAATTCTTAGTGTTTAATCATTAATTAATCTATAGGTACTTATTTTTATCTTATTTTTGTTTATTTTGTAGTTAATATACTAATAAGTCTTAATATTATATACCCTTTTATTTGTACTTTGTAATTATCTTTAATTATAGTATTTACAAATTTATTTTATTGTCTATTTTATGATTAATGTAAGTACTAATGTGTCTTAATATTATATATCCCTTTGTGTTAGTATTAGTATTTATAGTTGTTATTAATTCTATTATCTACAAATTCATTTTATTATTTTTATTTACTTTTCTAATGTTGTTATACTTGTATAGTTGATATTGATAATGATTTGATGTTATATCCGGTGTTAATTAATTGATTGAAGTTATCAACATGGTGTTTCCTTTTCAGTATCTTTTGATTATATTTTGTGGTTATAATGATTAGTCTGAATTCTGATTTCTGGCATGTGTTTTTTTTTGAATTGTCTTATTAATTATTATTTGTGTTGTTAGTATATTTGAATTATGTTTATTTAATTTATTATGTTGGATATTTTGGATTTTTTGACGTTTATGTGTTCAAGCATTATTTCAAGTAAGGTAGTAAAGTTGTTAATATATAATTTTACTAAATTTTATTTTTGTAGATTCTATTCTTCTTTTGGTTGATTATTGTTGAAATTATATTATGTTTAATGAGTTTGTGTATTTTTATTAAATAACTGTTTTATTCCAGTTGGTAATGTTTGATCTTCAATTGTTCTATTTGTCTTCTGCAACAAGGACATTTGGTATTTTTGATGAGTGAAATACAATTCATATGAAACGTGTGATTGCAATCAGTTTTTATTAATTGTCCTTCAGATTCAAGACAAATTGGACATATTGTTTCTTCGTTTAGGGTAGGTGTGAATTCCTTGAGATTTATTTGTTGTGCTATTATTATTACTTGTTTATCTTTTTTTATTAAGATTTTTTTGTCTGGAAATGAGTTATTTAGTGTTATGTTTTTTATTTTATTGTGTTTACATGATAATTTAGTTAATAAACCATTGATTATTATTGTTTCTAATGAGTTATTAGAACAATGAATTTCGTTTAATTTTATATTTAGTTCAATTTTTGTTATTGAATTTCTTTTGCAATATAGGGTTGACAGATTTCTATTTAAATTGAGATTTGTTAATTGATTGTTGCTGCAGTTTAGTGTTCTCAAATTTGGATTTAAATTTAATTCTTTTAGTTCATTGTGTTACAATGTAACTTCTATCAGGCTGTATTCCTAATATTAGTGTTTTTTAATTTGTTATTTGAACATGTTAATTGGATTAGTGTGTTTGATAGATTTAAATCAATGATCTTATTGTTTGCACAATCTAATGCTCTTAATTCATTATTAGTGATTAGTTGATTCATGTTATTGTCTGTACATATAAGGGTTTGTAATTTAGTGCATTGTGACACATCTAGTTTATTGATGTCCATGTTAATTATTGTTAATTTCCTTAATGTATTTGATTTTATTATAAGGTTTGTATATATTTTTTTAGGGCATTCAGTGCTTAGGTTGAGTTCTGTGCAGTATGTGACATATTTTTGTGCTGAAGAGTCTGATTTTTGTTTGAACAACATTTTATTGGTGTTAGCTAAAAATAAGAAGAATTTTTATTTATTATTATGCAACTGGTTATTTGCTGTTATTATTGGTGTGAAATTGTTTTTTTTTGTGAGTGAGCTACTGATTTTGATTATTTATTAGAGATTCTAAGGATGTATTTGTGTTGGTCATTAGGTGATTAAATATGCATTTGGTCAGATTTACATCTGTTACCGGGTCATGTATGTATGTGTCATTATGCGATAATTTACATATTATTTTGTGCGTTTCCTCTAGGTTTGTGAGCCTACCTTTTTTTGTTTATGTATCCTAACTTTGATTTACTGACTATTTATTGTTTGTAGTGTTTATTAGTTGTAAAAAGAATTCCCCATTATTGTGAGTGTCGTAACATGTCATGTTGAATACTGAATGTCTATACCATCCTTTTTAGTATTTCCATGTCAGTATCCCCATTCCACGTTACGATAATTGGTTTCTTGTTATTGTAGTTAGCATATTTAATTATGTATTGTGGATTGAGGTTGCCATTCTTTTTTAGGAAGCTCTCATTTAATTCATTCAATATTGGTTCTTGTTTTTCCGGTTTATTTTTGAAGATTTTTATTATTGTTTTTATTATTATATTTATTTGGTCTCTGGGTAATTTAGTTATTTCTGTAGATTTTTGATGTTTTCTTAGTAGTAGTGGTTGCCCTTTTAATTTAATAGTTTTTGACTCGGTGTGGCTGTTAGCTATTGCCCCGGATATTAGTACTAGTGTTGTTCTTTCGATTAAAGTAAATTCAAAATCTATGATAACGCAATTCATTTTGTATTGTTTTTATCTTGTCAGTCCTGTAATTTTAAAATATAATAGTTTTTACATATATTTTTAATTCTTTTGATTTTGATTTGTGAGCTGTGTTTTTTGTGATGCTAGCTGTGTGTATAAGTATATTTGATGTGAGTGTTTGTGGTGTAATGTTATAATGTGTGATATAAATTCTACCCATTTCATTTGGTATTACTGCGTTTTGAAATTGAACTAATTCTGGTGCCTTTATAATAAAGAATGCATAGTTGTAAAATGTGTATGATAGCATAGAGCGACCAATGTATGTTTTGTTGTTTAGTGAATAATGATCTCGATAAATGTTTTTTGTCCATTCAATTTTTTGGATTTGTGGGTCTATTATGCATGAGTCATTGAAATATAGGGTTATTTTTTTATGAAATTTATCTGAGTAGTTTTTTTGAAATGAAATTTTGTTTGGAATTATTTTTATTGAAATATGTATCATAGTATAAGTTTTGGTTTTCTAAATTGAACATTCTTGATGATTCAGGTATTCTATAAAATTTTCTTTTATCTTTCCCTAGGTGTCCTGTCATGGTAGAAATATGGGTCACATAGAAGTCCTGCCTTCATTATAAAATATGCCGATAGTGCAGTTATGTCAATTATTTTTTCTAATAGGTGGGAAGGTTTTAAATTTGGTAAATGCCATAATTGTGATGATAGACAGATGAATATTTCTGATAGAAATATTGCTCGTAAATAAGCTTTCTTTTGTAATTTAAGTGATTTGGTGGTTTTTTCTAACTTATGTAATATTTTGGTTATATAATTATAATCTGAAGTGTTTTCATTTAAACATATTATATAAGTATTGTTTAGATTATCAGTATAAATTGCATGTTTTATTTTATTATTTTCTATATTGTGGGTTCTATTTATTATTTCTTTGTGGAGATGTATTGTTATCATATGTTTATTATTCTGTCTTATTTTAAAATTATTGTGATTGGAAAATTTGCTTGTTATATTCGTTTCGCTCAAATTTAATACAATGTTGTTTATTTGTGTGTGTTTATAATTGATTAATATTGAGTTTTGTGTTGTGCCCCAAAATGTTGTTGTGTCGTACGTTCTGCTGTCGACTCGTGATGTTGGATATCGATCTGTTTGTATTGATTTCATTAGGTCTGAACGATATTCCATCTGAATTATGACATTTATGATTTAGTGTAAATTTAATGGTGTTAGTGCTTATGTACAAGAATTATTTTAATGACTCTGATATATTTTATATTATATATTTTTTTTATATGATTTAGTTATATTATTATGTATTATATTATGATTATGTTTAGTTTATTCAGGCTTTATGTATTTATAATGATCTTCTAAGATCTTGGTGTTGTGTGTTTTTTATATTTAGTGATGGATAGATTTGTCTAGGTTGTGGTGTAGGTTGTGATATAGGTTGTTCTGTAATATTGTCTAATAAGTATGTCTCTGGATTTTCATTTTCATTATTTTGTGTATTTTGTTTAGCTTTAGTATGTGATTTATGCATAAAATAATGTGTCATGCTTGCAAATAAACCTGCCAGTACTTTAAAGCTAAATCCAAAAGTTTGATATAAGATTGACATGTTGATTGTTGTGTTTAGACATATCATAAAGATTTTCCATATAACAAATACACCTAATAATCCAGATATAAAATTACCAAAACCTACAAACCAGCCCCACATTTTGTTTAGTTTTTCTTCGACCAATTTGCTTATGAGTTGTTCATCGATATAAGGTCTTATTTTTAGTCCTTGATCAAGAGTGTTGTAGCCCATTGTTTCTCTTGCTAGGTTGCTTTGAGCTGCAAAAACTTCTTGAGGAAATAATAGGTGTTTTTGTAAAGCGTTAATCATGTCGCTTGAGTATAAGCCTGCGTTCATTAGGTGTTGTGGACTTTTATATGCCCATGTCCAAGTTGTTTGTGGTTTTAATAATTGAGGTGTTTTGCCTGAACCTAGTTCATTGTATTGAGGTGACATGCTTATCCATTCATCTTCCATGAAATATCCGGCTGGTAGTATGAATGTGCAGTCGATTTCAGTACCATATTTTTGTAAGGTGTGCGTTTTTGGTGCCATGAATGATTTTTGTTTGTTGTGTATTATTGGGAGTTCCTGAAAACAAGCTTTGTGGCTTCTATCTAGTTCAACTTCTACAGGTTTGCATTTGATAAGGTATACTATTTCTCCTGATTTTAATGCAGTGTAGCCCGGACCTTCTCCCATTGCGTATGCAAATTCTGGTAGACTGTAAGAGGCTAACGAAAGTTTTTGCAAGAGTATACTTCTTTCTAAGTTACATTGTTTTGTAACTAAATCGAAATACATTGAAGTGATGGAAGCTTGTAAAATGTTTTGTATGTAAACAAACTTAGTATTTATGTATGCCATCAAATCTGTATTATATGTCGAGATTGGTTTTGTGTGGAAAAAATGTATGTTTGCTTGGTCGGTTAATATAAATAATCTTGGATGTTCAGTTCGAAAAACTGGTATGTGGCATGCGTAGTCCATGCCCATTTTGCGTAGAGCGAATGCAATTTTGTCCGATTCTACTAAAATTGTTTGAATTTCAGTAGTTGAGTTATATGATTGTATGGATGTTATTAGTGTAGCTGGCCCTTCATATAGAGTGTCGTAATCATTAGTGTTACAATTTTCTTGTTGGTTATGTTTCCATATTATTTCTCCTTTATGTGAGTCGATTCCGTATCCGTCCGATAGTTTTAGACGAGTTCCGGTTGGAAGTATTATGACGTTATCTCTGCTATTTGCAGTTGCCATACCTTCTGATAATAGTATTTTATATTTTGCTTGTACTAGTACGTTGTCCCATTCATACTTGTCTGTTCTGAATGTTTCTCCAGTGCAGTCTCCATCTCGGTTGACTTGGCCCTTGATTACATCCGAAAAGTACATGGTTTGGTTTATTTTTATTTTGTTCGCTGTTATGCCTTGAAAAAATGTGTATGAACGTTGCAAGTGTGCATCTGCGCATTGTGCTGCACCTATTTGTATAAGTTCTGTAAAGTACCCATTTCTTACGATTTGTGCATCGTCAAGGCTAGCGCATTTTGTGATTAAGAAGTCAGCTACTATGTAGCATGCTTGATATTGTATTTGTTTTGATTCTGTTGTTTGTAGTAATTTGATTAATGGTATTTTATCTATTTTGTTTGGTATGGGGGGTGAACAATAATCTACATTTAATGTGTTAAATGATGTTATGTTCATTTTACTGCCTGAGCAGTCGTACGCTATGAAACCTTTGGTTTGTTGTATTATATATGTTATGTTTATGATTGTTATGTATAAAATATATTTGTACTTATACATATTAGTAGTGTGATATATATTGTTATTCGTTACCATTTTCTGTGGATTCCGTGTCCTCACATGAAATGGTGTTGTCCCTTTTGAAGTATGGTTTCAAACGTCTAATATGAATGATATCTTGTGTTAGTTTATTATTTAATGTAAGTTCTATAATGTAATTTACATCATTCTTTTTTGAAATTACTTTGTATGGGCCTCTGTATTTGGGAGCTAGTTTTTGTGTTTTGTTTTGTTCTTGAAATGGAAATTTAACCAAGACTAATTGATTTGGTTCATATGTGGTAAGCTTATGTATTTTGTCATGATTTATTTTTTGTATTTCTTGAGCTTTTTTTATGTAATTGGGGATGCTTTCCCTTGCTAGTTTTAGTTCCTCAAGTGATTTTTTTATGTCGTAAGATAAGTTTTCTGGTATTATTTGTATGTCTATGCCTATGTTTGCGTTGAAACCGTGTAATAGGTAGTATGGGCTGTGATTTGTCGATATTTGTGGTGAGTTGTTGTAGCTAAATATTATGTATGGTAAATAAAATGACCATCTTGATTGGTTGTTGTCTTTTATATAATGTCTTATTGCTTGACATATTACTCCATTGATTCTTTCAGTGAAGCCTTGTGATTGAGGTGCATAGCTGGATGAAAATATTTGTTTGATTCCAAAGCTTTGACAGGTTTCGTTCATTATTTTATTTTTAAAGTGTAAACCTCTGTCAGAAGTAAGGTATCGTGGTACACCATATTGTGTGATATATTGAATAAGAAATTTGGCTACAGTGTTAGCGTCAGAGCACTTTGTTGCTTTGGCTATGACGTATTTGGTGCTTTGGCATGTAAAGACTAGTATGTATTTTTTGTTGTTGCTGCTAGGTAATGGTCCTAAGAAGTCAATAGTAATTCTGTCTAATGGTTTACATTTAGGTAATGGTATTGGTTGTAGACATCCTGCAGGTTTACCTTGTGATTTTTTATTTATTTGGCATTCATGACATGATTTGATGAAAGTTGTTACGTCTTTTATTAATGTTGGCCAATAATATTTTATTTGAATCGCTTTTATTGTTTTTGTGATACCCATGTGACCTGCTAGAGGGGGGTTATGATGAGCTGTTATAATATTTTGAATTAAGTTTTTTGGTATTACAATGGCGTTTTCTATATTTTGTTTAGGTATGTGTCTTTTAAGATATAGTATTTGATTTGTTATTGTATATCTTCTGGATATTCTTTTGTATTTATTTGACGTAGGTATGTTGTTTATCGCTTTTATTATTTCTTTGCAAAATTCGTCATCATTTTGACTTTGTATTATATTAATTTCTGTGGGTTTTTTAGCGTTTATATTATATATGATGTGTTCTTGTTTATGAAGTTGGGATTCGTGTTTAAAAATTACAGCGTCTATAATGTTCATAATGTGTTCTCTTGATAGACAATCTGCGACTTTGTTTTCTTTCCCTGCTTTGTGTTTTATTATGAAATCGAAATCTAATATTTTTAGTGTTAGTCTAGCTATTCTGGCAGATGGTATTTTTAAATTCTTATAATATTGTAAACTGATGTTGTCGGAGAATACTGTAAATTTTCTTCCCCATAGAAATTCTCTAAAATATGTTATACCAAATACTAGTCCTAAAAGCTCTAAAGTTGTGGATGAGTATGTTTTTTCTGATTCTAGAACTTTTCGTGAAGCATATCCTACTGGTCTTAGTTTATTTGTGTCGTCTGGTTGTTCGAGAACAGCGCCAAGACCAGTTATACTAGCGTCGACAGTTAAATAGGTCTCTTTGTCATCGGAAAAGTGTGCAATTACCGGTTCAGATGTTAAAATCAATTTTAGTTTTTTAAATGCATTTTCGTGATCATCTGTCCATGTTATGGATTTATTATTTTCATGTTTAGTTAATTGAAATAATGGGTGAGCTATGTGTGAGAAATCTTTTACTAGTCGCCTATAGTAGCTGCATAGTCCTAGAAAGCTGCGAACTTGTTTGGCTGTTTTGGGTTGTTCAAAATTGGTTATAGCTATAGTGTTCTTAGCTAATGGTTTAATGCCTTGGCTAGATATTTGGTGACCTAAAAGTTCAATTTTATTTGCAAATATATTACATTTTGCTGTTTTTAGTGAAAAGCCATATTGACTTATTATTTCAAAAACCTTCTTTAAATTGTATAATGCAGATTCGAAGTCAGATCCGAAAGTTGCTAGGTCGTCTATGAATATGATTACTGATTTATATAAATATTCTGAAAAAGCTTTGTTAAGTTCTCTTTGGAAAATTGCACTTGAATTTTTGAAGCCTTGTGGTAGTCTTGTGAAAGTCATTAGACCATGAACCGTAGTAAATGCTAACATATATTGATCTTGTTCTCTAACCGGAATTTGAAAGAATCCTGAGTTAAGATCAATTGTCGTGAAGAACTTTGAGCTTTCTAAGCTCCGGAATAAGTCTGTTGTTCTAGGTAATGGATATTGGTCAGATTCTACTATATTATTGAGTTCTTTGTAAGATACGACGAGTCTATAATTGTTTTTCTCTTTTTTGCGTACCAGGAATGCAGGAGATGCAAAATTGGATTTAGTATGCTTTACTATGTCTGCAGTTATTAATTTATCTAATTGTGTTTTTAGTTCTTGTCTTTGGGATGGGGAGACTCTATGTGGTGGGTTGAATTTTGGTTCTTTTGTGTTTGGTTTTAGTTTGATTTGACATGGTTGTACCTTTGCAGGTTTTATGTGTGCTGTATCAGTAGAGAATATATGTATAAATTGTTTTAATAGTTGTACTACTTGATTATGTTGTTCTAATGTTAAGTCTTTAGATATGTTAATTTGAGTTCCCTCATTATCATATATTGCTTCTCTGTTATCGCTGATAATTGTGTTTATAATTTCTTTGTTGTGATTTGTTTTATTGTTTATTTGTGTTTCTAAATTAAATCTTTTTATTATGTGTTCTATTGAAATGTAATTTTTTGTGTAAATTATTTTCTGTGGTATTTTATTTGATTTAGATTTATTTTTTATTAGTGTACCTGGACACCAATGTGTTCCATTGTTTAGATTATATAATACTATGGGGGGTCTAAATCCTGAGCCATATACATATCCATTTTTGGTTGAGTCAGAATAAATATATGTGTCAAAACCAAAGTGATTTGCAATGCTACTTAATTGGTCATCATGCCACCAATAATTAGGTAATTCAGATAATTGTAATAGATTCATTATATTGGCCAATGTAACTATTTTTTTTGGTTTATTGTCATTGATAGCGTTTGTTAATGCGTATAATCCGCAATTTCCGTCAGATGGTACGTTTTCCCCTATATGGTATTTAGAAAAGATTTCGCTATACTGTGGGTGTTCACTTTCTGTGTCATTGTTGGTTTTTGTAATGGTGTTGTATGTGTTTTTTATATTAGATATGATTTTTGATTTTTGATTTTTATGTGTGACGGGCGTGTTACATATGAGCAAGTGTACTCCCGTATCATTAAATACTTCAAATATCATATCGTATATTATGTCCCATTGAAGCTCATTGTTAGTTATGTTGTCCATGCATATTGCTATGTATTCATATCCTTCAGTTAATGCACAATTTTTTAGATTGTATAAATTGTCAAAAATGTCTATGTAGGATGTTTTTATATCGTGTTTATCTTTGGATATTAGGTAATGTATGGTTCTTTCGTCTGTGTCAATTGTTGTTATTTCACCCGGTATTAATTCTAGGTTGTCGAGTATATAGGACATGTTACCGTATTTTTGTGTTATCCTGTTTGATAAATGTGTATTATGTTGGAGGTCGGCTGAAATAGTTTGTGCTATAGAGTATTTGGGTGTGACATTTAGTATGTCTATATCGTCTTCGATTATATTGCGCGACTTTTTACGTTTAATATTTTTGTGTTCTATGTTATCAACATGGTTTTCGGTATGTTTGAAGTTGTTATTTAATATTCTAGTTTTAACGGTTTTATTTAGCGTTATAAGTTTTTTTGTGTAGTCGATTTTGGCTTTATTGACGGTCAAAAATTCATTCCCGAGGATTATAGTGCTGCTTAGATTTTTTATTACGCATACATTTATCGGGAATATTTTATTCTCAATTTTTAAATCTATGTTGGCGGTGCCGATCAGTTGAAGTGGTGTTTTATCTGGACCTGATAGTTGGTATCTATTGGAAGGACATATTAATTTTGTATTTATTAAGTCTGGACGAATGCAATTAATGTTCGCCCCGGAATCTATAGTTACTTCAATGTCTTCATTATCTAATTCGGCTATTATGTATAATGCATTGGCTTTCCTATCTTTATTTAATATGGTGTTTATTTGATCTTTTTTATGTGGGTTGTGGTTTGTCGGTTTATTGATTTGTTTTGTTTCATTATCTGGGACATAAGGGTAATGCGGTGTTCCAGATTGTGCATTTGACCATTTTATTCGTTTTTTGATTTGGAGTCTACGTTTTTTGAGTAACATGTTTCGGCTGTATGATACCTTTTGCCGCATATTGTACAGATCAGTTTCCATTTACATTCTGAGCTGTTGTGGTTATAATAGTTACAATGTTCGCATTGAATTCTTTTGTCAGAATTAGTGAAGTTGGGTTTTCTGTTGTGATAGCTGTTGCGTGCTTGTGGATCATTGCCCTGATTGCTGTTGTATCTATTGGAATTATTATAATTGGGACGGTTGTCTCGTTTTTCGTAATTTGAATTTTGGATATAATTATTTTTATTGCTGTTGACCTGACCCTGATGTAATCGGTTCGTATATTGACGGTTAATTTCGGGACGATTTGTATATTGATTGTTGTTGGATTTGCCGAAGTTTTTATTATTGTTAATAATTTGTTGATTTAAGTTATTTATTGTTGTTTCTAAGTTCGATATTTGATTCGTTAATGTGTCTATTTGCTTTTTAGTTTTATTTTCTTCTATTATATTTACGTGTTCTTTTGTAATTTGTGTCCTAATGTCATCGTTGGATTGCGTGGTTTTTCCGTTAATCATAAATTCTATAGATTCATATTTTCTTATGTTTTTCTTTAAGTCTTCTAAGTTAGTATTGTCTAATATTCCTACATATCTGGCAATTTCTGGTTTAAGTCCTTTCATTATGGTATGAGCTATTTCTGATTGTGACATATTGGGATCTATTCTTTTGCATAGGTTTTCCGCGTCATTTATATATGAGGCGGTCGTTTCTTCGGGTAATTGTTTTCGTTTTTCGAGCATTGTTCTTAACATGTGTTTCTGAGCTGTTGGTTCGAATTCTAAACGTAGGGCTCTCTCTACTTGGTCCCAGTTGCTTGTCGGGTAATTATTTTCAAAATTATCTAAGAAAGTTGATGCCGTATTTACAAGATAAATAGGTAGAAAAGATTTTTTTTGTTCTACGGACCATCCATTTATGTTGCTGGCTTTGTTATATTTTTGTATAAAGGAGTCAATGTTTTCGTGAATTGCTCCGGAAAATTTAGTTGGTTTATAAAATGGTGTTTTGTCTGACATTATTTTGTTGTTTTTACTGAAATCTGTGTCTAACCACTCTCCTTTCAAATATCTAAATAATCTGGATTTTAATTCTGTTATTTTTCCTTCAGTATTTAATTTTCTTTTTTCGAGTTCTATTTTTATTTGGTTGTGATTTAGTTTAATGATGCTATCCCAGGATTTTGTTATAACTGTTAGAGTATTTATTTCTTCTTGTTCTATATTTTCGTTTTGTGGCGTGTTGTTATTTTCGTTGTCTGGCATATAGTTTTTATTTTTATACGGTTGTTTGTGTGGGAAATGATATTGAAGAGTATTCTAATATTTGTATAATTTCTAATAATAAAGCTTCAAATGTGGGTGGAAATAAATAGCCTCTTGTTGTATGTTTTGTTATAAAGTATTGAAAAAATTTTAGTAGTCTGGTGTCGTTTATATTGGTTTGGTTTCCAGCGAGTTTTGTTAAATGTTTAATTATGTTGTGGTATTGTGTATTTATGGTGATTTTTGTTTTAAGGTCTATTGTTGTAATTATTATTCTTATGCTTTGTTTTAGTAATATTAATATTTTTATTTGTTGAGTGTTAGTAAGATGTATTAGATTGTTTTGTATTGCGTTCATTTGAGATAGAATTAAATAATTTGCATTTATTTATTGAATAATTGATTGTGGATTTATATTTCATGTATATATATTTTTTTTTTATTTGAGCGTAATAATAACGTTACCTGTTGGGCGCCAATATGTAATGGGTAAAATATAAGAATAGAGGTTTAGGGGCTGTATTATTAGAGAGAGAGATGTAATGCCCGATGGCACGAGAATGAATCTTACGTTTTTATTTATTTGGTGGGGTGTGATTATCTTTAATATGTTCAGCCTCTAATTTATCTTATAGAATTTCCCTTTACTAAATGTTATTATGTGTATATGTGTGTATTATTTAAGTACATGCTTTAATCATAATATGTGTGCACTTACCTTGTTTGGATATGAATGTGCTTGTCTTCTGTGACTCTCGAGTTGTGGATTAGATGCACGTTATTTATTACCTCTTTTATCGATGATTTTAGGTTGAATTGAAGTATGGATTTTTTTTTATGTTGGAAATAAGAATAATATGGAAAGGAATTTAATAAAGTTAACACGTATTTGATTCAGTTATAAATGTAAAAATATGAACGTAACAATATGAGTTAGCACTTAGGTGTTTGGATATTTGTGAGACGCGAGTGTAAAATATAAGTTAAGTTAAAACTTGGTGAATAGATGAAAAAATGATTTATGTGTATATGTGTGGCGTAGAAAAAATGGTATTGCGGCTATGTGGCTATATGATGACACTGCGACATTGGTCAATCCTCTTCTCTTCGCTCCGCTCCTTGAACGCCGTCTCTGATCTGTCTGCTGTTGTGTCTTTGGTGTGGGCGTTACTTATATGAGCGTGTCATAATTGTCGTCGCATGTCGCAGCATCACTATCCGTGTATAGGGTGTAACTATTCTTTGTAGTGTATTCGTATTGTTTTATTACGGTGTGTATGGATGCGTCTTGTGAACTATTCTATCCTATATGTATGTGTGTGTGTGTTTTATATAATTTGGGGAGATTTTGATGTATATTCTAATTGTTGTTACATCATTACCTGTATAATTCGGGATGTGATTATTCAATTATTTTTATATTATGTGATTGATTTTGGTGTACATATTAATTGTTGTGTCATCATGTTTTAGATGATGGGGTTCAATTATTGTAATGTGCTGTGTATTTAATTGTTGTTGCACAACGTCTTATTATATTTTATGTGATCTACTTATATGAGAATTATATTATAATATTAATCGTTTATATGTGGCCGATTTAATTGCATTATATGTGCCACACCCAAGTACTTATACTCATATTGGAAGTCCCTTTTTACCTTTTTATTATTAACAAGACTTGTATTATTTATATATTACACTAGTATAATTGTTTTAAATTAGTTTTAATGTTAATTCAATGAAGCGAAGCACGTTGGCTTATAAATCACATCATAATGAATAATGATAATATAATATGTAAATGCTTATGACTCACGAGGCGTCCTGCTTGCTATAGAGTCTTACTATATTATAATGTATTAGCGTTAGACTCAATTTGTTGGTATTTAAATTTTAAATACAGATAAAATTAAATATGTAGTACCTATGTACTATAATACAGTATAGATAGCCAGGCCCGGTGCTAGTGATTTAATACAAATAAAGTCAAGAGTGTAAGATTCAATTTTAATCACCTCATAATTATTCAAAAATGCCGCCATTTAAAAAATAGCTGTTAATGTCCTGAGAAGGTCCTGATTATATATCTGTTTAATAGTTAGTAGGTGTTATCAGTGAGTTTTAATTAGTGCAATATTATATATTTAATGTTTATATATTATACAGAACACCACAGCTCATAAACCAATAACTCAATAACCATACTTGTGATCTTTGACAAGAAGCTTTTTGATGAAATCCTTTGCGTCGTTAGATATAGAATCAAATGCTTCATCATCAAAATCATATTGAGCAATTGTTACGTTGGACATAGTTTCCATGTCGGTTTCTCCCATAAAAGGTGACAGACCCCACGTTTAATATAGGTATATTAAACATGCCGAGTCCGGATTTAACATCCTAAGTATAGTCGTATAGATGCGTTGAATTGAATTTTAAATAGATATTGTGAAATGTAAATACTAAATGTATTACTTACAAGACATAACATATTACCCCTACAGACCACATGTCTGTTCCGAATCCGATGGCATCGAAGTTTACTACCTCTGGCGCTACAAATTCTGGTGTGCCAAATAACACTTGAAGTTTATTTTCTGGATTGAATTTTCTGGCCAAACCGAAATCAATGATTTTTATACGATTTCCAGTCTTAGTTAAGCATAGAATGTTTTATGGCTGAAATCCGAGTAACGCAAAATGTTTAGAATTGATATGATTATAAGAGAAAGTTTAGATTTAACTATAGGTAGTCATCACGAGAACATTGTTTTTGTATAATAGACTATATTATTATGTAGGTATTTTGTATGTATATAATAAGCTCAGAGGCCGACTGGTCCACCCCACGCCGATGACAACAAAAAATATACAATTTTTATAATTTATATTATAATATTGGTTCCCCAAATTTATTTTGGTTTTTTAATATCATCAATACCTATAACCTATTAAATATTCAAATATTGGAATAGCCAATAGGTGTGTGACATGAATAATCCTAGTGATGAAAATAAGTCGGCATTATAATATAAGGCAGCTTCATTTATAAAGTACAGATAGTTTTGTTCAAATGTTGCAACGGTGACTCGTCTATTGGCCGGGCCATGTGCTGTACTGTGTACTTACTGTTATTAGTAAATTTTTTCATTGTAATTTCCATGGATCGCATTTGCACGTAATAATTTTCATGTTTAATTTAATAAATAAAAAAACAATGTAATTAATTGCTTTTAAAATAAAAAATGTAAACGAGCGTGTAAGAAGTACGCGGGGATGAAGTGAAACTTCTTTCAGTCATACAACTGATATGAGGTTTTGTAATAATAATAATAATAATCTTATGTTAATTAATGGTATATATATATTTATGGTATTAATAATGATATATCAAGAAGGTACCTTCTACAAAGTATACATGTAGGTTACTTATATATAATATAAATAATTGTACTTGTACCATTTTCTATCCAAGTATAAAGGAAACATATTGGTACGTTGGTAATGGTAAATATGTAGATGAAATCAAGTATTAATTAAATATTTATTATTATTATTTATTAAATAGTTTAATTAGTATAGTATAGTTTAGTCATACCATTATGCAATTTACCTGCCAGAATTTAATTAAATACATTAAGTTATATTTTGTTTTCTCACCTAAAAACCGTAATACATTAAGTAATACCTACTACCTACCTTTATAATATTATGTGTAGGTACTTAATTTATACTTTTAGACCAATGGATCAAAATATTTACTAATATCAGTAGTAATTCATGTCCATACATATAATATAACCCTACTATTATGTATATACATACATCTATAAAATACATTAGTCATATTATGTAGGTACATAATATATATATCAATTTGTTATTCATAAATTATTACATTTGATATTAAATAAATAAATATACTTGATAGACCATAGACATATATATTGAGTAATATCAAATTATGTCATATCATTATACAATTGAACCATCAGAGTATTATATACTATTTGAAAAATATAGGTGCGTTGGTCATTGTAAATGTGTCAAATATTAACTAAATATTAATTATTATTATTATTATTATTTATTAAATACTTATAGTATAGTCATATAATATGATGAAATTCATCGAGTTATATTTTGAATATACATAATTTGACTCACCTAAAAATAGTATATTATATTATATTATATTATATTATCGCGCACTCTGGAATATTTATTATATATGCGTTTTCGCTTTTATCAACTTGACTACGGAATATTGTTTATACCATGATAAAATAACATGGTATGCTGGCAACTTTATGATACGCATACCCCTTACCCCGCCGACCATCATACAGAGCTGTATCCAGTTCGCCGCTTTTCATTGGTTTTCATGATCAATATATATACATAGTGCATTATGAGGAGAACTGGATACAATGAAATGCGCAAACTCCGACGATATTCAGTTCGTTGCCATCATACCATGTTATTTTATCATGGTTTATACGTTTATACTGGTTTGTTTATAATATCATATGATATGTTTCCAAAAAGATTACAAAATATTGAAACGGAAAATATCAAAAACTTTATAAACAAAACATCGTACCGTTTTCGTGACGCGCGAGCGTCCGTGACGCCCGAGCGTCCGTGACGCCCGAGCGTCACTCTCTTTTTTTTCAATACCCCTCACATAAGAAGTTTAACTTCAAAAAATTTTTTATAATAAATTGGTGGTAGGTAGGTATACCTATTATAAATTAGGTTTTTTTAAAAATTTTAATTTATATTGATTATCATTATTATGAATTATATTATAATTTTATGAAGAAAATTGTATAGAGTGGAATTAGAGGCGTTCTCAGGATTTTTTTATTGGGGGGCGGGGGAGAGATATGAAACTGTATTAAAAATTAGATAATACAATATCAATATACACCTTCATACGAATATTGTGGAAATGATAACGAGTCACAAAAAATGTTTTGATTATATTTATTTATTTGATTATTATTACTAAATATCAGTTAAACAGGAAATTATATTACCTATGAAAAAAAGGCCATGGTGGATCCATCCCTCAATCACTAATCCCCCCCTAACTGTTAAAACGCATATGAGTGGAATGTTGGGCAGATAATCCTATTTTCCCACTGTGCCTGATCCTCCCAGTCCGCCTCTGAATATGCAGCAGTATTGTAATACTGGTCACTGCAATAAGTATGTACTACGTGTCTTGTGTCTATGTAGTAATATAGCATATAGGTACCTACCTTGAGGTCAAGATGGAGTATATTTTTAGAGTGAATAAATTGTACTCCTTCACAGATCTGTCGCATAAATATCGTTACAGCTTTTTCGGTCAATACAAAATCATCACCATTCGTTCGAATAATTCACCTCCCTCGACTCTGAAAGAATTAAATTATATTCATATATATATATCATATAAATACTCGATTTTATGAATATTTCAATATTAAAAATGTAAATATACATAATATTATTATATATCGTACAGAGTGAATCATTTAACATAATATGTGACTTTTTTATTTCAGAAAACACTTAAATTTTGGAAAACATTTTTTGTACATAATTTTAAATCGTT